>JBBPUG010001273.1:0-10852 GCA_038094535.1 Tubosaeta aff. alveolata
TTGGAATCACCGCATTAGCCAATCAGGATATGTCTCGGAGTAGCGTGCATGTGTCGACATTAATGAAGCATGCGTTTCGATCGTTGTTCTTTCAGTGGGATCTTCGCCCCGGGTATGAGGGGTGGTACCTCTGTTCAAGACTTGACACGACGGATTCGGCCATCAGGGAGGGTTTGCGCCGCATGTTATGAACCTCACTTGGTTCAACTGTGGCTTCAAGCTAGTATCAAGCAGCGTCACCTCACCTAAGTAACTCGGACATAGTTTTCCAGACCGAAATCAGCTATGCCGGGTGCTATCATGTTTCTGGTTGTGTGTATTAAAAACTGGAAGGTGTTTCATAGCCATGGCATAAAAACCTGGCTTTCTTGTCCCTCACTCACAGGTACTGGCTAGTAAGTGTATCCGATTATTTCGTATCCATCACCGTGCTCACCTATCAGCCCATTTTCTATTCTCCAATTCATCAGCCGTTGACGGCTGACTGTCCTCTTGTTCACTTACCATTCTTCGCGATGCGTTTCCATTCCGTTTTCTTCGTGTTCACAATCTCGAGTGTGGCCTCCTTCGTCACCTCCGCACCCGCACCTGCCTGGATGGATATCTCTCGGACTGTTTCTCCTCGTGCAGAGTATGTGTCAGACACTACTTTCGGATCATGAATGTTCATCCCACCCACTAGGCAACCGGGCACACCAGAGCCGTTCCACAACGACATCAGAAATAGGTGAGGTCTATTTGACCAGTGGATACCTCGGATGGGACAGTTGATGATTATGAGACTTAGCAAACGAGGATGTTGTGGCAGGTGAGGAGTATCTTGTATCTAATTCTACTTGATTTTGATGTCTTCTCCACCGCTTGTTCCAGCAAGCCCGCAACGCATGAGGGTGGGGGGCAGATTCATAGAGGTGGTGGTGGCAGTGATGATGGCGGTGGCGGCGGTGGTCATGGCAGCGGTCATGGCAATGGTCATGGTGGTGGCCTCAACAATCACATTGACGATGGTGCTAGAGCCAGTAACGGTGATAATGGTAAGTGATAAATTCGCGAACGAATATTTCTATGCAACTGATAATTATGTACAGTGAGTTCATTCAGGTGTTCACTAGGTTTCTTTGGTAATCCTGATTGCTTATCTTCAGGTACATGATGGCATCGCCCAAGTCAGCCCGGCCCGTCCTGACCTAAATGGTGTGTATGAAAATCATTGTGGATACTGTCAAAGCAACTAACAGTCATTGATAGTGAGTTCAGGGTTGTTTTAGTGACACTAGTTTTTTACTGTCGAATGCCTTGCAGTACGTGCGCTACGGAGAGGGTGAAGCTGAGCATGACTATACGACGGACCCTGATATTGATATCGCTATCTGGCGGCTGCAGCACGCTGGTGCATATCAGGGTAAGTGTCAAAGCCATAGATTGCCAATGCAACTGACAATTGTCGACAGTGCGTCGAGCAAAATGTTGTTTTGATGATACTGAATGTTCTTGCCGTTAGGCTTACCATTAATAGTCACGGCCCCGTCCGTTTTGGGGGATTCTCCTATGTGACCAAAATGTGCGCCGAACATTTACTGTGGAAATAAGAAATTAGCTAGACGCTAGCTGTACCTTGATATCCATAATAACTGTTATCAACATATCCTGACACTAACCGTATTCACCCGATTTGTTTGTGCCGACGCCGTGCGCGATATAGGTGAACCTCGTGCGCGATATAAGATTTAGTCCATAAAACTTTCAAACTCAGACGGCGATATCCGCACATTAACCAGTGTTGGATAGTCAGATCAGCCAAGTAGTAACTCAACTAGATGAAGCGCCGATATCTCGGCAGGGACCTTGTTTACGCACTACATTTACTGGAAGTCCACGAACATTCGAGCGCCGAATAACGGAGTGTGGAATACATGGAAGGACGTTCTCACGGGGTGTAAAATCTGTTTGCCACAGCCACAATTCTCGGGCCCCTGACCTTGTAAACAAGGTAATAGCACGGCCCTTCGGGCAGTCCTGGACCCATGAAAATGTCAAAAAGTCTGAACTTTGGATTTTCCGGTGCCGGAGTCCTCCGCCGGAGTCCGCCGCGGAGTCCGGCGCCGGAAAATCCGGAGTCCGACGCCATTTGCAAGTGAGGCGGAGCATTTGTCTTATCTAGTAGTGATCTCAATGAACGAACTTGTCTTGTACTTACTGCAAAACCCTGTGGTAATCAATGTCCACTCTATGCAGTACTTATTTCGGTTCATGAACATTGCATATGCCCTCAAAGATGAGATCCTCCTATGCTTACGAGAGGATAACGAAAAAAGACAAAATCGTCCGCCCAATGGATCACGTCATCCACACCTTTATGGCGATAGATGGCAACAATACCATTAGCCGGGCGTTCGAAAAGAAAAGAGGATGAAGCGCCACCAAAGGAAGCGCAGTGATCAATAAAAATTTGATGCGAGCCGTCGAAGTCTGCTGAAACGCAAACAAAACGCTGGTCTTCTGGAGCAAGAGGAGAGCGGCGATGAGCGGCCTCCACGTCAAAAACAGCTGCTTGAGAGCCTGGAGGAGCCTTGGCGATGAGTAGCCAGCAGTCACTAAAAGTAGCCCAGTCTACTGAGAGGTGGGAGGTGTCAATAAGCGAATTAATGGAAGGGATGAGGGAATCGCCCCGAGGGAAGGAGTGATCCTGAATAAGACAAAATTTAGAACAAGAGCCAGGTTTAGGAATGACCCCAAGAGGGCTACAACGAAAAGGACCAATAAGTAATTCAAGTTCGAGAGGTGAGAAAGGACCTGAGTAACGTTCTGCAGCAAGCTCAGATTTAATATAGTCCAGAATGAAGTCCGCATGATCATAAGCGGAGCGATGATTATGAGGTAAAAATGACGAAGAAAGAACAAAGGAGTTTGGAACCCCAAGGCGCCAGCCAAAGCGGAAAGCTAAAGGAATGTCAAGAAAATGGTCTAAAACACCGGCTTCTAAAAGTAATCGTTCCCAAGCCTGCCAGCGATAAGGAGTGACTATCCGGAATGGAAATCTGGGGGGAGTACTAGGTGCTACAGAGCTGAGCGGAGTGCTCGGCACCACAACGGGAACAGGCATGGAGACGTTGGCAGCTTGAATTGGAACAGCCACAACCATTGAAGGCGAAGCACACTTGCTCGCCCTTTGCCATTTGCCAGAAGCCGTTGGTAAGAGAGAGGAACGCAGTTTTTTCGAGGTTGCAAACTTTCCGGCCGAAACAGGCAGAGTTACCACAGAAGATACAACAAAAACGACTGCCGGCTGAGGAGCCGGCAGATGAGGACAAGGCAGAAGGGGAGGTGCGAGACGAGTTCAAATTGGAAGCCCCCCGAGTACGAGGAGCGGCACGCGGAGCCTGGAGCGGAGCAGCCTGGGGCTGGAGCGGAGAAGCAATAGCCGCTACCCGTGCCAAAGAGAGAACTTGATCCCAGACATCTTTTTGCCAGACCGAAGGATCAAAGAAGAGATCTGGGTTAGTGTACACTTTACGAAGACGAATATCATAATGAACCAATAAACGAAAGTTCACTACGAAATCTTCCCGCTTGGAGATCCCCAAAAAATGCTTCTGCCAAATGCGGGCGATCTCGATCTTATGATGAGAGGCAAGATGCTTTTCAATGGCATCAATGAGACGGGGCCAAGCAACAAACCAGTCACCCTCCAAAATAGCGTATTCATCACGTTCATCCCATGGCGCCCGACGGGAATGATCCTCACGCATGGAGCGAGAAGCAAGAGCTGAAAGGGGAATGTGGATTTTCCAACCACCAGCAAGAATATCGACTATTTTGGATGGGCATGTAAATTCGTGGCCAGTGAGTTGAACATCTGGACGAGGAAGCTGACGAATCACGATTGAGGCTGAAGCCGAAGCTAAAGGACCGGCTGGCAAGTGAGCCCGGATAGAGGCCGACGGTTGGAATTGCAAAGGAAGGGGAAGAGACGGAAGGGCGGGAGGAGGCAGAGCGGGTGCCAAGGCTAAAACAAGCTCCTAAGGCTAGGCTAAAACTATGCTCAAGGAAGAACGTACATGGAGTGAGCAAAGGTTGGGCTAGAGCTGGAGCTGCGGAAGACAAGGCAGCCGGCAACGAGGAAAAGCACAAGGAAAAATCTATGCCTGGGAAGGCATCGGCGAGGAGAACACGAAGAGCAGACACCTGAGAGCTATCTGACAAGTCTACAAATTTTGCTGCTTTATCGAAGATTGTGCGCATATATGCGGCTTTATCTGCCGGAAGCTCCAAGGTTGACACAAACTGAGAAACAGGAGGGGGTACAATAGGGGAAACGACAGTCGGGACCGATAAAAGATTGCCCGGAAGACCAGGGCCAGTAAGAGTGGGAGAAGGAACAGGAGGAATCTGTTGTGAGGCTAAAGACGGAGCGGCAGAGTGAGGGCCTAAAGGCAGAGAAGACTGCCAAAAATTCACGTGACTTGAGATATCGCAACCTTTACCTTTCTTCGAGCGCTTTGCGGAAGGGGTGTCTCCTGAGGAAGAGCCATCCGAACGAGAACGGGTAAGGCGACGGAGAGAGTGGATCGGAGAAGCAGGGGCAGAAGCAGGAGTTCTGCGACGATCCGCGGTAGGAGGACATACCAAGAGTTTGGGGACAACGGGAGGCGAAGTCCTGGCACTATCAACAGGAAGCTCGCCCTCAGTATCCTCTGCGAGGGGAGGAAGAGCAAGACGTGGACCGGCAAATTCGGCCAGACTGGCCAAACAATCTGAAGAAATGGCCACATCCGCTGCAGTGGACGAGAGCACAGAAGTGACGGCCCCGGAGGTAGCCTCTAAAGAGGGACCCGGGATCGCAGCAGACAGAGGTAGGGGGAGATTGTCGGGATAACGCGCTCTCCTGCGACGCAGAGACATCGACATGAAGAAAGCTTGGCGCGTATATGCGTACAGACTACGGAGACCGACGTCGCGGAGAGGACAACAATCGCTCGATCTCCGAGCGACCAACCGCGACGTCGGAGCCTGAAAAGCGGCATCCGCCGTTCGGTGCTCACTTTGCGGATGCTGCGCTTTCAGGCTTGTCCTCCTTCTGAGGGAGGTTGCTATACAAGGAAGGGTGCGCCCTCTTCCAGGATGAGGGGGGGCCGAGAGAGGTGGGAGTTGTACAAGCGTACACCACCTCAACACGGTCGGGTGCGCTGAACCGGAGCCAGGCGAAGGGCGAACCAGCCCAAGAAGGAGGCGAAGCCGTGGGAGCCCCGCAAGCGCACCTGCCCAAACGGAGAAGGCAAGCCGAAATGAGGTCAAAGGACTGGAACAAATTCTGCATGTAAGGAGCCAAGGCGATCCAGAGAGTGCCAGTAACGAAGGAAGGCATCCGAAGTCCAACGCCCGAGAGCCTTGACCACATCTGGAGGAACACCAGAAACCAAGAGCTCCGAGGTACCACCGATACGAAAAGAGTGACCTGAAAAACGAGGGAGACTATGCGCTGACCAGATTTCATTGCAGCGTAAAAGGAATTTCCTTTTCGAAAGGGGGCGCCAATATGAACCATCACGAAAGGAAAACAGAGGGAAGTCTGCTGGAGGATCGTTGAGACGCAGGTGAGACTCCAGGGCAGCAATCGGGTCAGAGGAGTCGCCTTGTCAGCAGATAATGACATCCTCGCCCTTGGACTTCGCAACCTTGGTATAAGGAAGGTGGCACTTGCGAGAGCCGTTCTCATTGAAAGGGAGAGAAAGATGAGAACGGTGGACCACTTTTGATGAACGAGAGGAGGATTCGAACAACGAGAGAATCTCACCCAGACGGAGTTGAGCCCAGAAAGCAGTACAAGCGGCTGCAAGACAACAACAATCCCGGGGGCAAGCCAAATCGAGATGCTGAGCCAAGAGAAAAAGCATGGCACGAGAAACTGGAGGGCGAGGAGGGCGACGAGAAGTAGGTGGAGCCAGATTCGCAACGCCGAGCAGGACATAACGAAGGCGAATACCTGCCAACCAAGGCACGCCATTGACGATGTGCCAAGCACGAATTGCTGCGAGATAACCTTGGACCGTACTGGGATTGAGGCGGCCGGCCTGAGCAGCAGCAAATGCACATAGAAGATCTTCAGAAGCGGGAAGGCGAAAGGCGTCGGGAATGTTCTCCGCCTCACAGAAGCTGAAAAAACCTGTTGAGGCCGCCAGCATATTTTGTCAAAGTCGAATGAGCCCAAGCGTGAGCAAGAGCGAAATCGACTTGAGAAGAAGCGACTGGCGATAGAGTGAAGCGCAGTGGCGTAGTCGGACCCGTAGTGGCCACGGACAAATGGGGCATTAGACAACGCACGAGTGAACGGGAAAAAACACTAAATAGCATTCGGACATGCTAACTAGGAAAGGAATGCTAAACTAAAGACACCCACTTTCGTAAGTAGGGTGGGAGAGGAGGAGGATTGGGGTAACGAGGCGATGAAGGAAAATGGCCCCAAGAGATACCATCTGACAAATTATCGGCAGATGCGATCCAGGAAACTGAAAGCCAAATATCATGGTCACGAAAGTTTGAGACGATGTTACGAAGGATGGCATTTTGAGCAGAGCCGCGTGAGCGACCTGCTGAAAGAGCACCCACAACACCCTGATTGTCAGAAAGAAAACGAAGATGACAGGAGCGAAAACCGTTATGAATGAAAGTACAAAGACCGAGATCAACAGCAACCATCTCGGCCCAACCAATATCCCGACCCTCTGAATGCCACCCGTCAAGAAGCTGCCAGGCCAACCAGCGACCCTCGACCAAAAGAGCGATGCCAAAGGAAGTGGATGCGTCCACGAAGATACGAAGGGGAAGGGGTGTAGGCGGGGATGAAACCTTGCAATCGCACGCAGGATCACTGAGGCGAATGCGCCACCAAGAGATATCGAGCAAAACTTGAGATGGAAGGGAATGGCAAACGAAGGGGTTGGAAGAGTTTTTGAAAGATGCTGCGAGTTTGTAGAGGGAAGGCAAGTGAGAACAACCATCTGAAAGAACAAGAGTACAATGCTGGAGTGAACCTAGAACACCTTGGCACTCGCAAAGTGTGACAGAGGCACCAGGAGCCCAACTCTGAATACGAGCCAGATATTTTTCCCGTTTTTTGAGAGGGATGGAAACCGATTTATTGACGAGGTCCCAGGTGAAACCAAGGTAAGGAAAGGAAGAGCTGAAAGGAATGCATTTTGAAGGGGACCAAGGCCATCCCAGATCAGAGGCGACTGAGTACAACAATGATTCATCATAAGAAAACTGGGATGAGGGCTATGAGAAGGTCCCGGGGCGTTCATGAGTGATTGATCTTGTTGATCCTGACCCTCGGTGGACGATAATGAGATGACAGATGGTGCGCGGTTAGGTTCCTCATGTGTAGTCCCTGCAGAAGAAAGTGAAATAGCCGATGGCAGGCGCTGAGGGGGGGCAACCACACTGTCCACCACCGAGAATGAGCCTTCCTCGGAGCCAAAAGGCCATGGTGAGTGCCTCCGAACCTTCATAGGTCTTGAATCCGGAACACCTTCTTCGGTCAAAGACTCATCTGAGCCCAGAGGCCACGGAGAGCGCCCACGGGTTCTTGATGGTCCAGCAATAGTGGGAGGACTTGCAGGCTCGACCACACGGGAAATAGAGTGTTTGCGACGCAGCTGGGTGGCAATTGGGTGAGAACCTTGTAAAGACGCCTTCATAGCCTTTCGCTCAGCAGCAAGATTCGAGAATAAGTTGGAAGGTAGGCCTGACCCACTCGGTCTCACATGGACATTGAAATCAACACAATCGACAACACCACCACGCTTCAGAAGGATCATAGAATCATTGGTCGTGACGTTGACCATATGACCAACGTCAAAGGATGTCCAGATCCCCCGCTGCTGGTTGTAGCGTTTAAACGACGAAGGATTGATGGGACGGCCATTCGAGTCAGCGACGAGGCCAACTTTGGCCAGAACATCGAGGGTGAGGAAAAA
Organism: Tubosaeta aff. alveolata; assembly: GCA_038094535.1. Taxonomy (NCBI): domain Eukaryota; kingdom Fungi; phylum Basidiomycota; class Agaricomycetes; order Boletales; family Boletaceae; genus Tubosaeta; species Tubosaeta aff. alveolata. Next base: position 7,977 of record JBBPUG010001273.1, read on the forward strand.
GTGGGGATACGTAAAACCCTGCTGTATCTCATAGACCTCGGGTGGACCATCCTGTGTTATCGGCATGATCAGCCAAGAAGAGCACAAGCTGCGCAAGAGAAATCATACCTCACTCCAGACACACAAGGTAACCTGATTCTTGGCCCGATCCACTGCTTCTCGTTGCTCCTTCATCCGCTGACAATTGCGTGCATCAGCTTCCTCAGCCTCAGCATATGCACGTGTAAAGACAGGGTTGAGATGGATGGTATGACGAGGCTGTCCAGATGAAGGCACATCAGGTTTGGTTTGCGATGGGCCAGGGTTCTCTGCCAGATCCTTGCCCTTGCCTTTATTAATAGCATGCTGTGACGACCGAGGGCTCGGGTCCGGGGGAGCTAAGGATCCAGCTGAGACAGCGGTATCGCCAATAGGTTGTAAGATATCTGAGGACGATCTGACACCATGCTGACCGGCCAGTATACTCGGATGGGCAGAATGGACAGGACGGGTAAGAGGTGCTAATGATTGAGGAGAATGAAGGATGGGGTCGACTAGGGAATCCAGGTTAGAGACGGCACCATCCCGAGCTGGAGTGGTGGCGGGTGGCACAGGCGAGTGGGAAGGAGAGGGGACAGCCTGCGGCTGTGGTTGAGGAGAAGGTTGAGAAACGACAGCAGATGGTACTGCCTGTGCCTGCAGTTGGGGAGAGAAAAGCGCCGGGTCAATCATAGAGTCTGTAATAGAGCTGGCGGGAGTAGGGGCAGCAAGTGGGACAGGCGAGCGCAAATGCGAGCGGGCAGTCTGGGACTGTGGTTTGGATGACACTATCAGAGTCTGCGACAGAGGACGAAGTTGGAGAGTGGTATCAAGTGTAGGATCGGCGTTGTGACCCTTGGCGCTACATCCCCCTAGAGCACAACAGTGCTTGCGACAGCATCGGCGTGTGCACAATGTATGAATGCGCATGGATTTGCATCCAATTACATGACATGACCCCGGCGTGTCATCAACTGCATGGGAGGCTGCCAGGGGAGGCTGGAGAACGAGACCATTACAGCTCAGAAGACGAGAATAGAGTAGTTGTCAACATATCACATACCTCCTCAATCGGATCATTTGTGGGCACAACAGGAAGGCGACGACCACTATCATTTGCATTTGCGGGATCAGGAGACCGGGACTTGCTTGCACGTGCAACGTCATGAGCTGAGCCAGGAGCCCACATGAAACCCGAACAGCCAGGTGCAGCCGTAGGACACTGGAAACAATGATCTGTTAAAGCCGTATGAGCAGACGAATAGTACTTACCGTGGTATACCAACGTCCTAGAAACTTTCCCTTTTTGTTGGCTGAACGACGCCAACGGAGGGGTTGTTGACATCCATCACATTTACGCTCGTATTGTGGCTTCTCCTGGTAGAGCCAAAGAGACTCCGTCGACGAACTGGACGATATCGCTGACATCGACTCAGATGGACACGGAATAAAGTCCGACACTAAAAAGGTCATGAACAACGTTAGGAAGGAAGGACGGAAGGTAGTAAATGCACTGATGTCAAATGATACTGAAGATGTTGGATGCGCTGAGAAAATTATGGCAAGAACGTCTACAAAAAGCGATAATTGAGTGGAGTCGGTCGAGGGCGGGCGAGGGAAGAAAGACTCAACAGGTAGACGACAAACCGCCTTTTAAACCGTCGCCCAGTGGTATTCTGAGTGATCGGAATCCCAAGGCATTGCCAATGAGTGCCAAGGTGGGGGAGCATTGAGGACGAGCGGCAGCTACTTGGAATCCTACTCATCAGCGCTCGTTTGAGTGACCATGGCAGTACAATGCTCGAGCGCACCATTCCATAAGCATTACCATGCAGTCCTTGTCCGTGATAAGAGTGAGCGTACAGTGACCATCGGACCCAGCAAAGCGGCAGCCTCTGTTGGCTCAGTGGTTAGGCCGTGTCTACAGGCCGGCTGAGTTGGAGTCCTGCGGACTCCAAGTTGGACTCCGCGGCGGACTCCGCGGCGGACTCCGGCGGAGGAGTCCGGCGCCGGAAAATCCAATTGTCGGACGTTCTCCAAAATGTCGCGCATTACTATGTGGCAGGTCAACTACATACGTGCGCCGAGGCGAAACTAGCATGAGACCAAATGGGAGTCGTTTACAGAGCAATGTGTTTCTACATGACACACATCGATGCAAACTGGAATCGAAGCTGCAAGTCGTCCAGACAAGGAATGTAGAAAGGTTCAACCCGTACCCGCTTGATACCCGCACCCGCCAACCCGCGGGTCACACATTTCGCAGGTACCATACATGGTCCGTGGGTGCTAACTCGTGGTGGGTCAACGCATGGGTTTACATGCGACTCCCCGCCCTCGCCGCCATCACCTGTGACAATGCGGCGCTGCGCCGCCATTGCGCGTCGTGAACGTGGTGATGGGCCTGCCGTCGCACGCTTCTGCCCTCGTTGTCGTTGTTGCGGTGGGAGCGCGGTAGCCGCCCCGTCATCGTCGCCGTGGGGGTTACGGGGTTACACCCCTTGCCGCTTCATCGCGGGTGGTTGGTTGTCCGCCATCTTTGCCTTACCCCTACGGCACGGTGGATGCGCGTTTGCGGCGCCACCATCTTCCACGTCCTTGTCGCGGTGGTGCTGTTGCACCCCCTCGCTATCCACGCCGTTGGGGTTGCGGTTGGCGGGAAGCCGCCACTGTAGTGTAGGGGTAGCGCCCCCTTGCCGTCCTAGTGGTGGTGGGCGCATGCGCACGCCATGTCGCCCTTGCCGCTGCCGTTTCGGTGACGGTGGTAGTGGTGTCAGCGCGCGGCTGCGCCCTCGCTGTCCTGGCTGTGGTGGGCACGCGGTTGCGCGACCTCGTCGTCCCTGCCGCTGCCGTCTTCA
>JBBPUG010001274.1:0-10848 GCA_038094535.1 Tubosaeta aff. alveolata
TGCCGTTGTGCCTCCTACGCGGTGAGGCACACAGCCACCTTCGTTTCCTTTCTAAGTCGAGTGACGTGAGGGGGATAACAGTGTCACATCACGTGAAAAGTGCCAATTTCAAATAATTTCCCCCCCCCAACAGTTGGACCCTAAAAGGGTCCAGGAATTGACTTATCCAATCCTGCCCTTGAAGCTTGAAGGCCCGATTCGGAGCGTTTCTTCAACGCGGTGCACGACTGTATGTTTGGTAGGCCTGTGTCACTTGTGGATATGGTACGCTTCCGGCTGCATGGGACTTGACAAATTCTGATGCCTGCGTCTCATTGTATCGGAACGTGCGTAGATGCACCCATGTTACTCCTTTGTCGCTGATAATAGTAAATGCATGTGTCATAAGTGTATGATTACATTACTTAACGCGCAACTCATTCAGAACCGGAGTGTTACCTTCCGTTTCCCGCCGACGATGACTGAGCGGGTGCGTGGCCTTGCCAACTACAAAGAAGATGCAAGTCTCTTCGGACAAGGATATCGGAGGCATTGGTAACAGTGGGTCGCGTGCTCATTTCTGCCTTATTTCGGACATGTGACCTTTCGTATCAGTCGCTGGACGGGCTATCCTCGGTCCCATCATCAAGGCTCTTGAGCGCATTGCTTTTGACGACAACACGCTGTGAATTTTACTCATCGAGACGAGCTACCAATCATTCATCTCACTTTTCCATACCAGAGCGACGACTGGGAACCCTATAGAATCCGTACGTGCGTTCCCTTTCTCGGGGTCTTTGCTTGACTCGTGTTGCAGCCAACTACGCATCCGCGCTGTCACTCGAGCTCCTTCGTGGGCCTCCGCCCAAATCCCTTGTTTATGTGCATCTCAGGTTCAAGATCGGCACAGACGACTCCGGGTGCCACACTTTGCGCATGTTTGACCATCCGGAGGATGAGGTTCCAGTGACAGTTTTTATTTAACCGCCTCGGGGTGCGTGTTGACACTTCGGGCTCAGGTTCTGGTTACACTTGCTTTGGTAGCATCATGTTGTTACGTCTTCGACTTGCTCGACAAGCTAGTTCCCGTTCAGCATTGGTATTGATGTTGTCCGGGCGAGTGTTGGCGTGGTTACGCCCACCAGCCTGGGGCTTGGTGCATTACTTGCCTTCACTTTGTTTGGATTGGTTGAATACTGCAGCCATGTGCGGGAGAAGCGTGTAGCGAGGCTATGTGGGAGGACAAGGTTTGTGCATGGAGGTTGTCTTGTACACCGTGCTCACCCTAGCCTTTAGATCCAGGGATACTTTGTGAATGAAAGTCGCATTTGTTGCCCCAGTGATAAACTCTGATGTTTTTATGTTGTCGCTTTCTCGCTGTGATTCTTTCACCTTGTAATTGGTCTTTGCGACCACTTCCGTTTTGACGCCGGCAGGGGGTGCGAAGCCGTTCAAATTTGCCCCGCAACTGACATTTATCAACACCCATGGAAACCCAGGTAGTCCGAGTCCGCTTGTGCAGTAGATGTTTTCGATCAGTGTCGATGAGGTTGGGAACGTGCCCTTTGTCCTCGCAAATCGGCTTGCTAGCTCTCTGCTGGTAAGGATCTCGATTGGTGTCGGATTCCCAAGACCAGTCTGATGTACACATCAGGTGTAGTGGTGTGTCATGATCTATAGTGATCTCCACACTCTCTCAGGGCGCATCGTCCTCGTCTTTACTGGTCTCATGCAACTGGCATCTTACAGTGAGTATATAGTCTGGCAATCCCACCTCAATTATCCCTACTGACACTGCTCTGCAAAGTCTTGGGCATTCTTTCAATTCCTGGTATATCCTCCCCGTTGTCCTCGCCCTACACAACTGCCGGCCATCCCATCAATTGGACCTTGCCCTTCTCCCTCGCGAACAATATCATCGTCATGCTCCTCATCATGATCCGATTGCTGCTCTACAGACGCATCCTGGTCAAGATGCTCGGACTGGGTCATGTGATGAAGTGTACGACGACTACCGCCATCTTCATTGAATCCGCAGCGGTCTACATGCGTTTTCACTCCCGTTCCTCGTCCCATTTGCGATGGACGATTCGATCTCGTTCGTGGTCCTACAGGTTCTCGGAGAACCCAGGTCAGTCTTCCTTTGTCCTTGTGTCTGCCCCTTTCTCATGCGTTGTGCGCCTTGCGCTGCTGTTGATAGTTTATAGAGAAGCGCAGGGCAAAGGGTGGCTCAGCAGTGCATTATCCGTCCCGACTGCGCCGATCAATCGTAGCATCTACATTGGACGGTTCACCGACATTCAATTCGCGTTGGACTTGCCCTACTCACAGTCAAGTGGCACGCGCACATTGGGGCTCGCTTCGAAGCAGGACTCTGTTGGCGATGTCATGACGAGCGCCGTTGTAGACGGCATGGGCAGGATGGGACGGATGTTGAGTTGCGGGTCATATGACGTCAATTTGACAGCCGTGGATATTCTCTTTTCTTGTTCATTCTGGATCGTATACGATATGGGTGCCATACCTCTGCATGCAAACATATTTATACCCCCCTAGTGTCTATAAATCGAGCTTACGAGATGCTCTGCAGCGTAGACCTCAGTGTGGAATGACGCCTTTTAGTTGGATTATATAAGTGATTCCCTGAACACATTGAAATGTTGCCCAGACGCCTTGAACACACCACATTATCATCGGCTATGGAAACACTGGTCCTCGAATGTTGGATCTACTTGGAAGACATCAACAATATTTTTTGTATCGAGATTCCTGGCACCAAAACTGTTTCAGACCTCAAGGAAGCCATCAAGAACAAGAACCCTGCCATATTCGGCAGTGTAAACGCGCGCGACCTCAGTCTGTACACCACACCCTCCTCAGATGACCTCGAAGACCAGCTCAAGCTATGGGATCCGACCGGGAAAACGAAGCTCAATGGCAGAAAAAAGTTATCCCTCGAATTTCCTGAGCCAGACAAAGCGGTCATCGTTTGCCCACCTCCCATTTTCGGTGCGTGTCACTGTATGATGTGTTACCCCTCTGATGACCAACTTTTGTTTGTCAGTTTCTCGAACCAGCATGGCCTCTAGTGTCTCGGACATTAGCCTTACTTGTTGGACTCGTGGCCAGTCAATCGACCTCGTATACGTTGTGAAGGTTTCCAGTTCGCAGACAGTCGCGGATCTCAAACATACTATCAAAGACCATAACAAGCATACGTTCAGCAATTTAGATGCCAGCCATCTCACGTTGTACAAGGTTTCTCTTCTGTACCCCAACGATGACGCCTCTAAAGAGAAGTTCGGTAGCTTCTCTATCTCCACTCTAGAGGATAAGGAACGTTTGGCCATCGTACATAAGAAGCTGTCAGCTATTTTCTCCTCTCCGCTCGTTGAAGAAAACATACACCTCATCGTTGGTATGTGGCCATACCATTCCAATTTAACCCCGATGACATCGTCTCCAGAGGGATATATGCCCGTTCGATGTTGGATTCGGGGAGCAATGGGTGACGACTCTTTTAAAGTCCAGACATTAGTGTCAGCCACGGTCGATGACCTCAAAAATGTTATCAAGGCGGCAAGCGAGGACCTTCACGAATATCCCCCTCATCGGTTGAAGCTGTACCGCATTCAAGAAGACACCGATCTTCCCAAGGCTCTTGCTGTTCGAGGATGGGGTCGCCTTCTTCACAGGAACGAGCTTCTGAGGGAGATCTTTGATGACATCCCTTTTTCTTGTATCCCCCTTGTTGTTGTCGAGCAGCTGGAAGAAAGTAAGCAAGGCAGTGATCACATCGTATCAACTTGTACTCACTTAGCTCCAGGGATACAGAGACCTCCTCCAGTGGCTTATTTTCACGTAGGGAACGACGACCCAATTGCAACTGCACGTGCCGCCTTCCTGAAGGCTTCTCCAAAAGACAAACCTTCCGCATTTGGCGTCCCGTCCTCATTTCGGAAGCGACAGGCAAACAAGAATAAAGCTATACCCTGCGGACGTCCTCGTGACTTTGAAGACTCGATCCCTACAACACTATTACATCCTGTGTTTGGGGAATTCCTGGACGATTGTCGGTCTATCGAGCCAACGGACGAGGATAATGGTTTCGTCAGGTGCATCGCGGATGCTATGTCTTGCATCTATCAGGGTGAAGTGCACCAGGTTGAAGCTATTACCAAAGAATTTCAAAAGTATTCGATGCATTTTATCGGCTCCGCAAAAAACGGATACGTGATGGACGGCGCCATCAACAACCATGAACGCCACTACGTGATCTCTGAATTCAAGAACGAGACGGGTTCTGCATTGTCTGAGCCCTCTTTTCAGGTGATAGGGTACTACTTGGAATCAACAAGAGATACCGCTCTCAAATTCCACAGGTCTCCTCTACCGTGTCTGCTTCTGAGCGTTTTTGGTTGGTCTTGGTGAGCTTTACCAGTTGAACGGTGGTTGATTGGACCCCCCACAGGGCCACGTATGGAATTCTCCGGAGCCGCATGGAATCTACGTCCATCGGTGCAACTCTTATCAACACCACTTGGGTTCCACTTTCATTCCAGGGACCCTGATAACCAGGCCACAGTGGCACGACACATGGCTGCTTTTCGTAAAGCTAGCGACAGGCTGAAGGTATTTTACGAGACCTTGCAAGAAGGCATTCCACCCAATATTAATCCTGGACCAGCTCCGCCGCAGATATTCCCGTACCCGACGAGTTACCGATCGCTCGAGAATGGTAATCAGAGACACTTCCGTTACGTGGAGGAGTGGAGTGAGAACAGGCTGATCTTCCTCGGAGAAAGTGACGACGGCAGGCTCTGTATCAAATTCGTCCACACTTATTCGCCCGATGCTCACAAGCACCTTGCGAGCCTTGGTTGTGCCCCGGAGTTGTACGGATTCGCAAAGCTCCCCGGACCGTGGTTCATGGTAGTTATGAAATGGCTTTCCGAGGATTTTGAGACGCTTTCGAACCGGAGCTCTCAGCTCCCCCACCCCGACTTCAATGACATTTCCGCAAAGCTGAAATCGCTTCACGAAGCGGGATATGTTCATGGAGATATCCGGGATACGAACATTCTGGTTTCGAAAGAGGACGAGAAGCGATTTATGTTTATCGACTTTGACTGGGCGGGACCTGTCAACAAGACGAAATACCCTCCTGGGGTAAATCGGGTGGACATCGTTAGGCCGGAAGATGCGCGTGATGGGAGGCTCATCAAGATCGAGCACGACGAGCAGATGCTGCAGAATATTATTTCCAAGCATTGGTGTTAATTTGTTGTAACTTGTCTATTCTAATGCGTATACCTCTTGTACTTCAGGCCCAGTTAGGAGTTCCCGTAGATGTACCGAGTAAACGACCCGGGGATTGAATTTTGCGTCTCACTCTATCTTTCACTAGACGGGTAAACCGCATCAGAGCGGCAGGAATTAGGCTGTAGAGGATTTTCGTGTTTGCGATATGTACATGGTGTGTGCCTGTGCCTCAGATACATAGACCGCACGCTTCTCACCTATACTATTCACTCGTCGTTAGCAGAGGCACAACACTCGGGGCAATTGCCTGTCTCACCTCACCCCCACTCGGTGGGGGCATAAACGACGATTTCAGTGAATGAATTGCCGCCTTTGCACGGTCCCTCAACCTGCCTTCTTGCCCGTCCTTGTCACCCTCACCGCCCGATGTCGAGAATCCGAGCCCGAGCTTGGACGCGGTCGTCTGTACGCTTGGATCGCTGCGTGCGGTGGCGCCCTCGGCGGCCTTCTTGGTCCAAAATGCGACGACCTGATCGCGAGTGTATGGACGCCTCAGGACGGCCTCCCGCAAGTATTTGAGGAGATGGATACGAGAGAGGGACCGATGAAGGCCCTCGAGCGCCGGCACGAGCGTCGTCGAGATGGGGGGTTGTGGATACCTGGGGGTTTGGAACTGAAGGACGACGGGGAGCAACAAGAGGAAGAGGTTGCGTGCCAAGAACAAGTTGTCGTGCCACTGGAGGTGTCATGGGCTCGCGGACGCGTCTCGTCGAACGGAAGGCGACGTACCATGAACGCTGTGGGCACCTCTCTTTCGAGTGGGACCGCACTGGCGGAAGTGAAGGCGTAGACTTCGGCAAGGAACGCGCATGCGAGCAGACCGAGCGCGTAGGTTCTGCCAAAATGTCGGCCACTGATGTGGGTGGTCAACAAGAGGAGCAGCGCGGCGGTTCGCAAGTAGTCGAGAAGGACGCCTGACAGCACAAGGATGGTATAGTCGGTGGTGGAAGAGCAATAGGGACATGTTTGCATGGCACGTTGTCCGAACCTGCTTTGGATGAGTGCCGTCTCTGGGGTTCAATAGATGCACTCACCTGACATATAAATCTCTGCTTCCTTGTACACCAAGTCTCCTGAGCAATGTGTCAATGTCCTGTGGGATTTCGGGAAGAACAGCAACCGCGCCGCTCTCTCCCTTGATGTAAAATCTGGCCTCCTTCATTAACAGGGACCTTATGCTGTCTACAGGCGTGAATATGGGTATCCCCATTCGAACGAACAGGTTTGGCGGTCTGCGCAATGCAACGTCGAGCAGGATGAACACGGTATGCAGGCCAGCTGCTGCTGTCATGATGGCATTGATGACACCCCTCTGCCCTCGAGCTTTACTAGGAGGATGAAAGTAGAACCATGCAGCCCCGAGCGACAGCGCTGTCGAAACGATCACGACCAAGTTCATAACGACTTGATGAGAACGTTGTGGTTGACGAAGTCAAAGGACAAGCATATTAGCTGACGAGACCCTGGACACCGTTGACCCCGGAACAGGACACGCTGTCTGTCGCCATCAGCTTGCGACTTGAACTTGACCCACAATGGCCGATCCGACCAAGGCAGAATCAGAAAAAGTATTCAAAGTTCTCAGAGCTCAGAAGGGGAACAAGGTCAGCTGCTCTTTATCCTCATATCGCTGCCCTCATCATTATCGATAGACATGCTTTGATTGTCAAGCCCGGAATCCGACTTGGTCAAGCGTCACATTTGGTGTTTATATATGCCTGGACTGTTCTAGCGTACATCGGAATATGGGCGTGCACATAAGTTTTGTACGGTGGGTACAATAGCTTCTGCTACACCCACATGTTCACCTCTCCGGAGTGAACAGCTCGACGAATCTGGATAGCTGGCAACTGAACCAACTACGGACCATGAAAGTCGGTGGAAATGCATCTGCTACTGAATTCTTCACCCGTCACGGCGGCGCCTCCCTCCTAAGCAACGCGGACACGAAGAAAAAGTATTCGAGCAGAACTGCGGAGCTCTACAAGGAGGAACTTGCCAAGCGTGTCAGGGAAGACGTGGCCAAGTATGTGCTGTCAAACTCTCGCTACCGCCACCGTGCTCATTCCTATCGCTAGGTTCCAGACGCGGGTCGTTGTCGAGGGGATGGATTTGTCTCAGCCATCTGATACCACATCTCAGGCGGAGGACGACTTCTTTTCTTCCTGGGACAAACCTGCACCAGCCAAGCCCACATCTCCCACCCCAGCCACATCCCCACCCGTGATCGGCCGTGCTTCCCGGACTGTCACGTCAAGCGCCTTGCGCTCGACCTCCTCATCCACAGTCAACAGCTCAGCTAAACAGGGTGTTTCACGGCTGAATTCTTCAGTGCAGACTACTGCTACCGCTACCAACGCTTCGGCCACTGCGAAGAAGAGTAAGCTTGGAGGTCTTGGAGCGAAGAAGGCCGCCGCACCGATTGACTTTGCCGAGGCAGAACGAAAAGCAGCCGAGGAAGCCGAACGCATCATACAGCTTGGATATGATCGTCAACGGGAAGAGGAAGAAGAACGTGCGAGACAACAGGCCAAGCAAGCCGTCCAAGCCGATGCCAAGGCTACATCCGCCAACACGACCTCGACTGTCCCCGGTAAAGTAGACGTTCAGAGAGGAAACAGCCAGGATCTGGAGAGGTTGGGCATGGGCTTCCGTAAATTAGGTTTTGGGGGCGTTCCCACTTCGACTCAGGCACCCTCTAGCACGCGATCCACGTGCGTATATCCATCTTGGCGCATTTGAAAACGACTGTAGCCTTTAAACTTTTTAGCCCGCCCGTGGATGACGCACCGACGACGGCGCGCGACAAGTTTGGCACTCAAAAGGCGATTTCATCCGACATGTTCTTTGGACGGAACAACTACGACCCTTCTTTCCTCGCCGAGTCGAAAGAACGGTTGACCAACTTCCAAGGGGCCACGTCGATCTCGTCAAGTCAGTACTTTGGACGGGAAGAGGAGGACGAGTTGGAGCGTGGCGGGACTGAGGGCGGTCTTTTGGGTGATGGCAGTCTGGCGAATCTCGAAGCCGCTGCGAGAGACGCGATCGCCCGAGTCATGGCTAATCCGGATGTTCAGAACGTGGGCGAGAGCATTCGAACGGGTGCCTTGAAGGTATGTCTGTTGCGTTGCTGGTGTTGAGCCTTTGTTGACCCAAAGCGCTAGCTTTCCGACTATTTGGCTCAAATGTCCCAACACTGAGTTTACATTAGAATGCTCTAGTCGCTCGCTATGCGGTATCGCAATGGAGAGTTGGTAGTGATGTGTTGGTTTTATATTGTTTTAATCCCTACATGACGCACGTTTGATCTGAGCAGGCACTACGAAACGTTTCAGTCTGAAGAGGCTCGACGATCGAGGACTTTGCAGTCAAACACTGAGGAAGAAGCCAACAAGCATATGGCAAGTATCCTGAAAAACTTGAGAATTCAGAATTCCGCGGGCGGCGTTCCGGCACCAGGTGCTCTTCCAACCTGAGCACGTCCGTCCATCCATGTAGGATTCCACCAAGGGTGCACATTAAGAAAAGCGATATCCACGCGACGAGGAAAAACGTATCATCCCAATCGAACACATGATCGGCAAAAAAGCGGTCGACACTGGACCATCCGGCGTAAAAGAGGAACGCTTGGAATGACATTGCGCGGAAGCCCCGCGCGGGACGTATGAGAACGACGGACAGAGTAATAAAGGATCTGCACAAGGCAGCCAGCGGAAGGATATCATCAAGGGCGAGCATCACACGACGCGCCGGCATTCGTTACAGTCACCTGAAAGTCTTATCGAGAACGCCCTGAAGAAGGCCCCGGGAGTAAACGAGACAGATGTACGTCACGCGGACAGTTGGGAATAACTCGGCGATTGGACGATGGAAACAGAGACGATCGAGGACGTATGTAGGCTGAGGACGTGAGCTATGGATGTATCGCTTGGCTCGGGAGGTACTAGCAGTCAGTGGACACACGTGTGTGCTTCGCAACAGCATCCCGCCCAGCCTCGTTCGGTCCCCTTTGAACATGTCAATCGTCTTTGAAGAGCCGATTTCTATCTAATGCCATGCGTGCTTGCGAGCGATGGATGAGCGCTGAGCAGTGAGTGACACGATCAGGTGTCTGTGGAGATCCGCACCCGACTGAGAAGCGAGGTGGGACCGGAGATGGTATGCCCGAGCTCATTAGTGATAGATGTCAGTTCGGGGATAAGTTTGAACAAGGCCAGTAGAGGTTGCAGGGTAACTGACTGACGTCAAGTGGTAGGCTGGACTTACCACGACAACACATCTTGAGTGTGCCGCAAACACGCCCGGCATGAAACACATGCATTATCAACACGTGTGCCGGGGGATAAACGCGTGGCTCAGGCTGTCCAGATTAACAGCCCCTGCTAAATCCCGCTGCTCCGACGGAATCGAGCGCTTTTTCTATCACAATTCGCTTCGCTGGAAGCTGCCGCTGCGAGAGAACATCTAGCGAGATTGACCGCAAGAGTTCATGGCATTCGGGAAAAAGCGGCGAATGTTTGTAGATATGGAGAAAAAGGCATGGGTATGCAGCGTGTTGACGGAGAACGAGGCTGACCTGTGTCCAAGTCGTGTCCTTGTGGCACCCTGGCGCAGGGCGCTCCGTTGGTCCAGCGAACGCTTCTGGTGGTGAGAGGCTTAAACGGCGGATTCGAGCGAGGGTCTGACTTCTTATCTTTTCAGGTAACCTCCCACGGAAACAGCTAAGCCAATTTCCGTAGCCACAAGGCTACTGCTGGTCGAGTGGCGGAACTAAGACAGCCCTTCGAGGTGGGGCATCCCAGGTGCCCGCCAGTCGTCCATCTCCGAGGACAGTACGTACAGAGGTCTCGTCAGGTGGATGGGGGAGGCTTCCCGTGGACCAGGTGACGGAACGCCTTCCATCCTAAAGCCGTACGGCCTCGTACTACCCCCCTCGACGCGAATCCACAGACGGTGAGGCAGCACTGCAAGGGTCGACGCTTCGAATTACCGAATGGTACGACCCCCTGCGAGGAAAGCTCACCGCCACGGTGATGATGCATTAATGAGGCAGCGCAGAAGCGTGTTTCCTATCAGGTCAGAGTGGGCCCGGGCTCTGGATACATCATGCGTAAATGACTAATGAATCGACCCATCTCTCCTGTTTCTCCTGCGCCATGTCGTCCCAGGACCAAACGACCACAGAAACGTCTCCCCTGCTTCGAGACTCCCGAACTGCTGGCCAGTCGGACACAAGTGTGCGCGGAGAGAGATTCAGATTTTCTCCAGACATTCTCCTGATCCCGGTCGTGTTTTCCTCCAAGCTGGGGGGCGCCGTGCCATCAACTACTCTCCTCGAGCTGTTGCGACAATCCGTCTGCAGGCTCTCACAGAAACTGCATGGTTATCCATCTAGCTTTTCCATGCGGGGTCATCGCAGTCCTCCTCAATTCTGCGATTCACCACAGGTCATGCGGGACTTTGCAACAGTCAGCGCCATCATTGGCGTGATTGGAGGCATAACATGTCCGTCTCACTCTCGGTGGGGAATCACAGTCGCTCATGGAC
>JBBPUG010001275.1:0-10840 GCA_038094535.1 Tubosaeta aff. alveolata
GCACTCTGATTGGTGGAAACATGTAGGCAATAACCAAAACAAGAACAAGTTCCTAACCTAACTGTTTATGGTATCGACACTCGACGTGTTTTTGCATCGCTTAGCGCAACCCGACTTCTAGATGCTAGGTCATTGGACTTCAGGTGATAGTACTTAGCGGTTGACATATCCGTCATGTCCGCTGGCACGTTCGGGGCCGCACTGCTGGCATGCGAGTCTCTCAGTCACCGGTGCGCTACACCTCATACGGACCGGTCAACGTTTCGCGCTGAACGTGAACTCATCCCATTCGCTGATACCGTCATCGGACTCAAATCCGACGAAACGTTGTCAGTCAGATAGGCATCCGATCCTCAGGTACTCCAAGACTCGGGTATGTTAGTTGTTTCAGGTTCCATTATCCCTCATTGATTAATCTTTCATGTGTCACACTCTTCGACTTTGCCGAGTCATTCCTGACGTTTCCCGGATATCATGTCGACGATTGATCAGCTCCGGATGAACTCAAAAACGAGGTTTGAGTTTGTATATATAGCCAGCCTCAGAAGGCAGAGTCTCTCATACTTGATACCTGTGAGTTCTTTTCCACAGAAATTTTGGACATCCTAATCCCAATCACCGCGTCGAATTCTAGGACACTATACACCCGTAATGTTGCTCTCTAAAACGTTCGTTTCTTTCTTATTTATCGCATTCTATGCCGTGGATGCGACTCGTATGCGTCACCGTGTCCCCCGCAACCAGGGTAAAAGCACTCTTAGCTTTGAAACGAAGATGAACTTTGACTCGATTAACCGCCAAACCATTGCTTCGATGGATCGTAAACGTGTCAGCGTCATGTCCGGGGAACACGGGAACACGTCTATCAGCGCCGCCAATGCCGCGGTATACTACACCGTGTAAATTGGGGTTGGGACTCCCCCAACCAATTGTATGTGTGTTCGTTGCTTCCGATTCACGTACTGATTGATTCTAGACACGCTCATCCTCGATACCGGAAGCTCCCTGACATGGATTGGCTTGAATGCGAGCAGGCCATACATTTGGACGGATACAAGCACTGACACAGGAAACAACTTTGTGCGAACGTCTTTCTTGATCTTTTGCGTCAATCTAATGATGATCCTAGAGCATGTTTTACGGCAGCGGCGATCGGTTGTCTGGAGAGGCATACCTCGATACCCTCACATTCTCCACAGACTTGGCGGCTAAAAAACAACTCATCGGCGCGGTCAACAAACACACAGGAACCCATATTGAAAATATTGATGGCATCCTTGGGGTTGGGCCCACCGACTTAACTAGACACACGGTGCACAATACCACTGAGTTTCCTACGGTGATGGATACCCTTTATAAACAGGGAGCAATCCCAGAAGAAGTACTTGGGGTTTACTTCACTCCGGACTCTGAGCGCGGAAGCACTGGGGTAGTCACGTTTGGGGGTGTTGACGAAGGGGCCATCCTCGAACCTATCAAGTACGCTCCACTCACGAAGACATCCCCTGCCTCGCGGTATTGGGGTGTCAACCACTCGCTCTCCTACGACGAGGAAACTCTCTTGTCGGATACTGCTAGTTTATTCGACACTGGTACCACCCTCATTCTACTTGAAAAGGGTCAGTAGTCTTCTGGACGCATGGACCTCACACTGACTTCTTACCCACAGAAGCATTCCAGAAATATCAGAAAGCAACGGGCGCAGTCATGGACAACTCTACCAGTCTTCTGTCCATCAATACTGCTCAGTATGCTAACCTGAAATCATTGACATTCTATATCGGAGACGGGTCGTACGAACTCACGCCCAACGCCCAAATCTTCCCTCGCTCGCTCAATACTGTCATTGGAGGTAACGAGAGTGCGATCTACCTCGTCGTCGGCGAATTACCTGACCTTCCTGGGCTTACCGTTGGAGCTATTGTCGGGTATTGCTTCTTGTGTGTTCTCCCTCTTTTCGATCCAGGACTATCGCTGATGTCTCCCACTCTTCAGGGAGCGCTTCTACAGCGTGTACGATACCCAGAACAAACAATTGGGCTTTGCTAAGACTGCCTACACATATGCGAATACCAACTAAAACGTCACTCGTTACTATTCGTCTACCATTTGTTGCTCATTTCATTCCTCTGATGTTTTTGGTTCTAATAAAGCACGGTGTAGTCCGTTACCACCTGCTGAGACTGAAACGATTTGGCTTACCTCTTTACTAAGTGAACTGCGTCTGCGTTGATCCTTCATCGAGCACCGGATGTCAATGTGCCACCCGATTTTCTCTTAGCACACTTGTTGTATTATCCGGGTAAATGAGCATCCCCCTAGTAAACCTTTACATGCACGCGGTACTGCACGGAAACCAATCTGTCGGCCCTTTACCATGCTTGGCCTGCGCGTTCTTTTTTTTGTGGCATCGTTTTATGCTTGTCCGTTTAGAGCCGAAATCATCACACACCAACAGACCAATTCTCAACGATTGTTCAACGTCCAAGGACCTAGTACAACAGTACAACACGCACTCTTTGATCGATACACATATATACTGCACCCCACCTCTATATCTGTCTCGGCACGCGCACGTTACATTGCCTCGTACCTCTTTGACGTCTTGGTCCTCGTCGTCACCTTTCTCCGCGTTGTCTCCACCACCCGTTCTGACCTCCTTTGTTGCGATTGCGATTGTGGTTGCATCATATTCGCGTTCATCCCCATATCCACACTGCCCACCTCCTCGTGAAGCCTGCGGATTTCCATGCCGAGTTCCTCGAGATCGTTGGACCCACGACGACGCATACTTGGGGCGGGGATGACAGGGTAGTCGTTGCCGTCGGAGGGCTCGAACATGGGCAGACGCTCGTTGGCAATGTCGTGGCGACGGCTGCCGCGCGTAGGTCAGGCGACAGATGGGCGAAAAATGCAACGCAAGGACGATGGCCGAACACGGGGAGACGTCAGCACACCAGACAGCACAGAAAGACAAAAGGGTGCTTACGCATCTGCAAAGCTGCGAATGTAGTGTCTCATTTGAGCACCTTGCGCGGTAAGCATGTCGGGACCTCTGTGATCCTCCACCGGAAAGGCGGCCAATTCGGACACGTTCTCGGCTTCCTCTCTGTGGGATAGTGGTCAGAAGCGAATACAACCAAGAATACCAAAGGAACATTGGGAAAGTGCGAATAGTCCGAAGAGCATAAATAGCCTCAGGTCAGATGCATCCAGGACAACGACCGGTATGATACTTAGCCCGTCAAGCGGTATCATGGAAGCACAACCTTGTAATGGAGATGTACACACCTCAGAAGCTGGAACACTCTCTGCATCTTCCCCACTGCCAAAATCTTGTTCTTGATCTGCTGTTTTCTTGCTGCGAGCTCCGAAGGCGGCAATTCGAGATCAACAGTGATGTCATCCTCCTCTTCCTCCATATCTTCAAGCTCTTCTGGACTGCAGGTGGCAAGGATCGCAAGTAACATCTCAGTAACTGATATTCAATACGAACAAATCAGGCGGTCAGTCTCCCGTATAGGACAGGTGAAGGATAGGGCGTGACGTACTCTTTGCACCAACAAAAGGTAAACTCCACGTGAACCCGTCCATGAAATTCGGTAGCCAATAGGGATGACTACTCGAGTTGAACTGTCTGATCGTGATGTTCTTGTTGGCGTACTTGATGACAGCCCCGCGGTTGTGGTAGACATCGAGATAGTTGGGGGCGCTAAAGACAGTAATGACAGAGGGGAACTTTTTTGTCGGAGTTTTGCGGTACATCATGTATCTGGAGCGAGGATGTGGAAAGCCAAATGAAATGTGATAAAAAAACATACCCTGCATCCTGAGCTTCGTGCCCTCGCACAATCCCAAGGAGGCCGTTCCTTTCAAGAAACTTACACGCCGCCTCATACCTTTGTCACATATCTGTTCGTCACATGGAGATAGCATGGTCGAAAAATGAGACACCCACGTGAAGAAGAACGAGCACCCCCTCGTCGCATTGTGTTCAAATGTTGTTCCAGGAGCCAGGGGGGGACCATGTTGGGAAGGTTCATGTTCGAATCCGAAATTCACAATGGGGTCTGACCACAGCAGATCACACAACAATCCACTAGACCCGGGCTCCTGGAAGCGGTCGAGCTGTGCATACAAGCGTTAATTAGATGTGGTCTCAGAACAAAAATGTGAGCACGCACTCGCCGAAGGTCGTCCAAGGTAATAAGCTCGGGAGAGAGACCTCCATGAACGCAGAAGAAGCGACCGTCGACGAGGGCAGCGACTGGTAGTGCATTGAATGAATCCAGACACGCGTCGTAAACGGCCTGAGAATACTTGTGGAGACCTGTGCGAAGAAAGAAGAAAGTTGTCACATTGAACCTGGATCCTTGAGGAGGACATGCGCACATTCGCGTTTGAAAGTAAAATATTCTGTCAAATGTCTGCATTCGTGGTTGCCACGAAGGAGGGTAACTTCTTTGGGGCGTTGAATCTTGAGGGCGTAGAGGTATAAAAGACACTGAAGTACGGTGATTTTTAAAGCGAGGAAGAAATTGGAAGAACACGCACCTCAATGCCAAAGTTTCCGCGGTCGACGTAATCACCAAGGAACAAGTAACAGTTTTCCGAAAAGTTCCCTCCGACATCGAAGAGTTTCATGAGGTCATACTGCAGTGCACCTGAATTAGTCTCTCCGTAGCATTTGAGCGGCGTTGATGGAAAGCGAGGACTCACGTATTGACCATGGATATCCCCGCATACTACGATGAGGTAATGGCACACGACCGATCAATTACATTGATGATATTCAAGAAAAGACGTAAACTCACTCGTAACCGGACTGCCTACATTGACTAGATTCGGTTCACGGGACAGAACGGCCGTGGCTCTGTCGAGAATGTAGAGAGCCTGTTTTTCTGTCAATCTTCCTTCCTTGAGGAAATGTTGTTTTAAAAAGTCGACATTAGGGACAGGATGATGGTCGCCGGATGGGCCGTACTCCCTGAAGAGCTGCTCGTCGGTTGGTATCCAATTCACAGGTGGTGGAACCTGTATATAGAAGAACGTAACAGAAAAGGTGGTCAATCACACTGAGATCGTCCTGTGGTGTCGATTGTGTCAAAGGAGAGGATCATGAGAGACTAACATTTGGCATTGCTCGTTCTTTTGAACTTACTCCTTGTTGGATGGTATCCCATTGAACCACACCTCCAGGGAAAACTGGATCGTGGTCTTGCTCGAGGGCAGATGGTGGGTTTGCATAGTGGCTTTGGTAGAATTCCTGGTTAGATGACATCGGATCGTCGTGCTGGGTATCGCAGGGTATCGGTCGTCGCGGCAGTGCTTGTCGTCAAAGACAATGCTCACTAGCGCTGGAGGTTGAATGTTTTGGAATGGTTTTCTTTCAAGTATTTTCTCAGTCAACCTGGATCACCTCCAGCGCTCAATTGCCGACAAGGCACACACAACACGGCAGACTGACTGGCTACAGGTCATCAGACAACAGCCACCCCTAGGCTTCTCCAGCTGAATATACCATTAGAGGATATTTCATCTTACGGTGTTCCGTCCGTCGGTGTCCAAACGGAACTTTGAACAAGCTCCGTCCTCTACAGCATGTGTCAGTTGTGTGCAGGCAGCCACAACAGAACCACATACTTCATATTTCCAATCAATAGAGCTCTTTTCGGGGCGCTTGTCCCATTTGCCCGTCGTCGCCTGAGAAACCTAGCGCTGGTTCTGAGCCCCATTAGTTTCGTACTAACAAATGAAGAGATTAGAAGAGAATCCAAGACTACCCCCACAGACTATTTGGATCCTGTAGCGAGTCGTGTCCTGGGACGCACAGTAAATGACCAGACCCTTTGGCTTACCTACAGGACGCTTGTAGCGTCCGTTACTCCGAAGGTAGGTGATCATTAGGCAGGGAAGGGTTGATTTCACTTACATGTTGTCTTGCAGACGCTGGCGGCTGTGGCGACCCCTCTTCGCTAATTGCTCCCTCATGTCTTACTCAACCCCGACTGGACAATTCTTGGAATTGGCCTTAGCAGAACTTACCAGACAGCGCCTTCGGAACTTTCGGGCGCAGTCGCGCTCGTAAAGAATCAGGCCAATCCGGTGAGACAAAGCTCACAAATTTCCTACGATTTCATGTAGATGGCGTCTTTGCCAAGGTTGAAAAACCCGCATTGAATACAAATGGCTAAGTTCAGTTCATGTCCCTTTGTTTCTGCAGATGCTCTCGACGGTAAAATGGGAATACAGATGCAATGGTTGACAACAAGGGGGTACAGTGATGCGAATCGCGGTGTGTACGTGGCATGGACTGAATATCGACTTGTAAAATGCGAGTGATCGTATATTAACGGTGATCGACTACATAAATTAGTGAGAATATGCAACAAACGAGTGTGAGGCCGTATCACCGACCTTCCGCCAAATACACGTTTCCCGTGCTGATGTCGCGGTTTGGAACTTTGATTGCTTCGGACGTGCGTGGATGGGCTGTTGGTGGAAAGTCAATAGGGTCAATTACACGCCGGTCAAGGTCAAGATACACAGACCTTTCGCAACATCTTTCATTGCTGCAGCGATTTCGTGTTGAACGGGACGCTGTTTTCCCGCTGTGGAAGACGGGTATGAGTGAGCGGTGTTCTCGTGAGGGGTAGCGGACATGTTGGTGCGGTTTGGTGGTTAGGTAGACGTTGGAAAATAAAGAGCAGTCCACGTATTTATCACCAGTGGTGGTCCCGGTGGGACGAGAGCCGCCATTGTTCGCGACTTAATGTGACGTACTTTTCCAGCCTGTCGTCGGCTGTGGAAAGACCGCGAGGTTGAGTGCTTTGAACATGAACATGTTGTCGGAGGACAACTTGTCGGAAGAAACTGTCACATCCAGCCAGTCACGTTTCCGGTTCGGCTGCGCACGACATTCACCTCTGAGACTATGGCAGACTTTATTCAAGGACTTGACCCAGGAAAACTTGTACTGACTGGTGCTGTATGTTCCTACTCTCAGTCCTTGCCTGGCTCTGACAGCCCAGACAGGTATTGTCCTTTATCATCAGTCCATTCTCCTCCCCAGCCTACAACCTACCCATCTTCCTGTTCGGGGCTCTTATTCACGAAAGTAACGACGCAGTACAGTCACTCAAGCTGGTGAGACCCCTTGTTCTTCCTTCGCGACCCTGTCGTAACCGGAATTCAAACGCTCTGACCAACAGTTCTCTGGCATCTTGACTGGCTCGATTCTTTTCGATATCATCTGGATATTCAACAACGAACATAGCGGATTTGTCAAACTGCTCCTCTTTCTCTTATGGCTGCTCAAGGTGCGTATCCATCTCTAGACGCACAAATTCCTGGCATGACAACCGCACCTCCATTAGTTCCCCACGGCTGCGACATTCCTTGCAGTTCTCCGCCAGAGAGGCTCTCACTTCATGGCTCTCGGTCCCGATATCAATGGTCCGACTGGTGCGCTCCCCTCTTTTTCGCCCAGGCACTGTGACTGACTCGCTCAACAGTGTGGTCCATGCCAGGTGGCTTCACGTCGTCCAGTCGTGAAGGATACCAAGTCGTCGAGGATGAACCCCGTGCCAGCGTCCCTCGTGGACCGCCTGCGCCTCAAAAGGTCGCCATCGCCGCACCCGCTCCCCAACATGCCCCTGGCGTCCAACCAGGCAATTACCAAAATGTATAACCACCTCTTTTCCGGAAAAAAGATATTACAGAACTATTCCCCCCGGTCGGACTCCGTCGTGCGATGGATCCAAGGTCTTATCCGAGTGTCTCCAGTCCGTTCAGAGAAAAGATGCGTTTATTCTACCTTGTTCTGCACATGGACGAGGGACATTTATGGACTTGTTTGCCTGTTTTGATGTTATGGGAGTACTAGACGAGTGTTGTTCAGGCAAGGCCCGATTTATATTCTTCGATGCTCAGTGTCTCATCCTGCTCCTGTATTACACACGCCTTGAATGTCGAATGCGTCTTGTTCTCTTACATATGGTACTCCCTCAGGTTACTTGCGGTAGAACCGGGAGTGCTATGCGGTCTCAGACTGTTGAGGTGATTCGACTCGCGACCATCGGCCGAGCGCAGACGTCAAGCTGGAGGTGGGCTGCAAGTTGCACAAGATTCGGAACGAAACCGGCTCGCCCGATGCAGTCACACTCGTGGGCGCCGTACGCGGGCTCCGCGACCACCGCTGGGTCCACGCCGCTTGTCACACGGTGCATAGTACACGCAGAGACTCTTCGAGTCCCGAGAGGGGACACTGACGTGCATACGGATCATCCAGGAACGGTACAGCGCGTTCCTGTCAGCGTGGCATACTGTGATGGGAGGCACGTCGACACCGGGCCAGGTCGCTCCGTTTTACAAATGTTCAACATAACTGGCCGCTAGACAGCCGACGAGGTGTCATCAAAGAAGAAAATCCATCGGTCTCTGAGGACTAAATTCGATCGACGGGCAAGAGACTTTTCCTGCAGAGGTCCGTGACTGCTGATTCCAGTCTTATGTGTCCAGCTGTGGCGTCTGGTTCCCGTGCTCTTGCATCCATCAGAGGTGAGCCACATGTTCAATTTGCCCGTTGATTTCTGGGTATCGTCGATGTCTAATCTACGAATCTTCTCGGTGCTCATAGGTGATCATCTGGCGCCCAATTCTGAAGAAATAACTCAATCCTTGACTGTGGCGGACCTGGATTACTTGGAAGAGAGGCAAACCAAATCGCCTGAGACTGTCCGAGTAAGAGATAACGGAACAGACTACACCGTGCTTTATTAGGACCGAAAACATCAAAGGAATGGAATGAGCAACGAATGATAGACGAAATACGAGAATAGTAATAAGTAACTTTTAGTTGGTATTCGCGTTTGTGTAAGCAGTCTTGGCAAAGCCCACTCGTTTGTTCTTGGTATCGTACACGCTGTAGAAGCCTTCCCTGAAGAGTGAGAGACATCAGCGATAGTCCTGGATCGAAAAGAGCGAAGACAGACAGGAAGGAATATCCGATAACAGAACTAACGGTAAACCCGGGAAAGTCAGGTAATTCGCCGACGGCGAGGTAGATCGCGCCATTTTTCCCCCCAGGGAAGCCAGTATTGAGCGAGCGAGGGAAGATTTGAGCATTGGGCGTGAGTTCGTAGGTCCCGTCTCCGATGTGGAATGTCAATGGCTTCAGGTTAGCATACTGAGCGGCGGTGATGGAGAGAAAACCGCTAGATTTGTCCATCACTGCACCCGTTGCTTTTTTGTATTTCTGGAACACTTCTGTGAGCAAGAGGTCAGCATGAGGCCCATCCATCCAGAAGACTACTGACCCTTTTCAAGTAGAATGAGGGTGGTACCAGTGTCAACGAAACCAGCAGCATTTGAGAAGAGGGTTTCCTCGTCGTAGGAGACCGAGTGGTTGACACCCCAATACCATGATGCAGGGTATGTCTTCGTAAGCGGAGTGTACTTGATAGGTTCGAGGATGGCCCCTTCGTCGACACCTCCAAACGTGACCACTCCAGTGCTTCCGCGCTTAGTGTCCGGAGTGAAGTAAACTCCAAGTACTTCTTCTGAGATTGCTCCCTGTTTATAAAGGGTATCCATCACCGTAGGAACCTCAGTGGTATTGTGCACCTCGTGTCTAGTTAGGTCTGCGGGCCCAACCCCAAGGATGCCATCAATATTTTCAATCCTGGTTCCCGTGTGCACGTTAGCCGCGCCGATGAGTTGTTTTTTAGCTGCCAAATCAGTGGAGAAAGTGAGGGTATCGAGGTATGCCTCTCCAGACAACTGATCGCCGCCGCCGTAAAACACGCTCTAGGATCATCATTAGATTGACGAAAAAGATCAAGAAAGACGCTCGCACAAAGTTTTTCCCTTGTGTCCGTCCGAATGTATGGCCTATTTTTGTCCAAACCAATCCAGGTCAGGGAGCTTCCGGTATCAAGTATGAGCGTGTCTAGAACCAATCAGTATGCAAATTGGGAGCAACGAACACACATACAATTAGTTGGGGGTGTCCCAATCCCAATCGACATGGTGTAGTATACCGCGGCATTGGCGGCATTGATAGACGTGTTCCCGTGTTTTCCGGCCATGGCGCCGACACGTTTACGATCCATCGAAGCAATGGTTTGGCGGTTAATCGAGTCCAAGTTTACCTTTGTTTCAAAGCTAAGAGTGCTTTTACCCTGGTTGCGGAGGACATGGTGACGCATACGCATACGAGTCATAGAATGCGATAAATAAGAAAGAAACGAGGGTTTTAGAGAGGAACATAACGGCTGTATAGTAACCTAGAATTTGACAGAGTGATTGGGATTGGCATGTCCAAAATGTCTGCAGAAAAGTACTCACGGGTATGAAGTCTGAGTAATTCCGTCTTCTGGGGCCAGTTATATATTCAAGCTCACACCATATGGAGCTGATCAGTCGTTGCCATGATATCCAGGAAACGTCAGGAATGACTCGCAAAAGTCGAAGAGTGTGACACCATGAAAGGTCAGTCAATGAGGAATAATCTGAAACAACCAACATACCCGAGTCTTAGTACCCGAGTCTGTCTGACTGACAGCATTCGAGCACGTATTAATTCTATGCACCACGATTTACTCGTTTCTGCCGATAATTCATGAAAACTTCGTCGAATTTGAATCTGATGATGGTATTAGTGAATATGGGATGTTCACGTTCAGCGCGAAACGTTGACTGACCAATAGTATGAGGTGTAGCGCACTAGTGACTGAGAGACTCGCATACCAGCAGTGTTCTGCCGGTCAGTGAACAGAAGTCACAGTCATTGACCGTGGAACGTGGGAAAGTCAGTGAACTTCACTGACCTTCGTTTGAA
>JBBPUG010001276.1:0-10836 GCA_038094535.1 Tubosaeta aff. alveolata
TACAGTAGAAGTAGTATATAAAGCCAGAGCAGCTTGCTGGGATTTCTCCCCAGTCAAGTTCACTTTGGAGTTCCTCCTTCATTGGTGTGTTCTCTGAGTGATTTCCCTCACTCTTGGCAAAGGTTGCCGCTATGCTGAAGTCTTCACGTTTGAACTACGGATGTTAACGTCTACGGTTTCACTCCTTTGAAGTCGTTTCACCTCAATGGTCAAGCTATTGTTTGTTCCTTCCTTTTTCTGCTCTATATCTGCTTTTCTTCGCGTTTCTAACCACACCTTGTTTTCTTTGTCCTTGTTTTATTCCGTTTATCTCATTCTCTGTTGCACTTGATTCTTGATTCATTCTTGACTCCTTTGCATTCGGCTCGAATCAGTGAAAGTCTTAGTGTGCTGCTGTGTGCCGCTACTGAGTACCTGATCCTCTGGCAACGTGCTCATCTCTTACCCCTCCTTCTTCCACCACCATGAGCGACGATAATTCTCCTTGAAAATGTACCATCCCAAGATGGGACATCTCTGACTTCCCCGATGACGTTGTCTATATCAATGAACCCCTCTCTGCTCACCAACTCTCCTTCCCTCCTGGAGGCTATTATAAGTTGTTATTTCATCTTTTGGCTGACCCATCTGTGGCTTGTGCCCTTGAGTTCCCCATTATCCGCCTTATGCCAGCTCCTTCGTCATTCTTGACTTCTATCATTTGCCCACTGATCTGGCTTAGAACGAACCTCCACCATTAATTCTCAACGCCTTGATCCAGCCAATATCAAAGCCTTTGTCATCTTAGCCCATCATCTTGATCTGGGAAAATTCCTTGGGGATATTCATTATAATCTTGAGTAACTCTCTTTGTTGTCGTCATTCTTCTCTCATCATCAGCAAATTCCCAATGAGGTGTGCTGGGTTGGACAGAGTTGTACAGATGTCACAGGGCTATGGCAAGGTCCCCTATTGTACAGGATTGCTACAGGTGACCACAGGCTGCACAGGATTAGTAATCCTGTACAAGAAACAGCTGCTACACAGCATTTAGTAACCCGTACAGCACTGTACAGCATGCACAGAGTGTCACATACAATCACATATAATACTTTTTTTTTTTCTGCTCCCAATTCACCTCAAGTTTTTAAGCAATCAAGGTCAAATTTATTATAACTAATCTAGTACATGTGTGATTACTCCCCTCGCCATCGCTCTCACCTCAGTGTGTCATCGTTGTCACTGTCATGAAAACAGCAGTGTGGCTGTGTGCCCACCACCTGCAACGAAGTGGCAAGGGGGCGCATCTGTCCCATGGTGGTGGTGGTGTCAGCATGTGTTTGGCGATGGGGGCACGGTTGTGCTATCTTGTTGTCCCTGCTGCTGCCATCTTTACCATGGTAGTGGTGAGTGTGGTGTGCGCCCACCGCTGGCATGCCGTCGCGCGCCCCTCGGTGGGTTGTTGCTTCACCCCTGCATCCTTGTCATCGGCGCTGTGGTGGTGGGTGCACCATTGTGTACCCTCCCCCTTGTGGTCGTTGTGGCAATGTGGTAATGGCACAGGTATGCCATCTCACACCATCACCTATGTCATCGGCACAGTGGTGGCAGGTGCACTGTTGTGTACCCTCGCCCTTGTCGTCGGTGCAGTGGTGGTGGCAGTGGGTGCACCGTTCGTCACCATCGTTGTGATGGCAGTGGTGGCAACAGACATGCTGTTTTGCCTCACCACCCTCGTCATCGGCATGTGATGGTGGAGGCACCATTGTGTCTCCTTGTCTGGTCGTTGTGGTGGAGGCTGGGCACGCCCCTTCATCTGTTGTCGTTGTGGAGGCTGTGGGTGCCTGTCACCTCATCGCCGACAACGACATGGTGGTGGGGGCATTGTTCTGGTATGGGTTGGGCATGCCATTTTGCCCTGTCATGGTGGTGGGGGGGGGAATGGGCAAGTCATTTCGCCCCATTGTTGTCGTCGGCGCTGTGGTGGTGGGGGTGCTGTTGTGTCACCTCGCCCTTGTTGTTGTCGTTGTGGGGGCTGCACACGCCGGTCACCTCGTCCCCGATGATGTTGTCATGGTGGGGTCGCTGCTCTGGTAGGGGCTGGGCACACTATTTTGCTCCGTCATTGTTGTGGTGGGAGGGCTGGGCAAGCCGTTTCGCCCCATTATCATTGTCAGCGCTGTGGTGGTGGGGGCGCTGTTGCGTTGCCTCGCCCTCATCATTGTCATGGACCGCGAGCACCAGTCACCTCACCCCATTGTTGTCATGGTAACGTTGTGGTGGGGCGCTGTTGCATCACCTCGTCCTTGTCATTATTGTTGTGGACAGTCACGCCTCCTCGCCCTTGTTGCTGTTGTGGTGGGGCCTTGGCGCGTTGTTTGTCCCGTAGTCGTCAGTGCTGTGGAGGTGGGGATGCAGTTGTGTCACCTTGCCCTTGTCGTCATCGCCATTGTGGTGGGGCTAGGGGCGCTGTTTCGACCTGTCCTGTGGTGGTGGGGACGTGGTTGTGTCACCTCGCCCTTGTCATCATTGCCATTGTAGTGGGGGCTGGGGGCACCATTTCACCCTGTCGTTGTCACAGTGGGGGCTGGGGGTGCCGTTCAGCCTTGTTGTGTTGGCGCTGTGGTGGGTGCACCGTTATGCCTTCACACCTCTCATGTGTCGTCGTTTCGTTGTTGTTGTTGTTGTCATGTGGTGGTGGTGTGCAGCTGGGGCATGATGTTCTGTGCATCGCCACCTTGACATCACGGTGGTATAGTGGTGGATGCATGCACGGGTAGTGTGTGAGCAGACGGAGGGACCTAGAGTGGGTAAGTGCACATGAGTGCATGTGTGAACAGGTAGGGGCGCTCACCGTTGCCCAAGTGAAGTGAGGCGAGACTGCCGGTGGTGGGATGAGTGGAAGTGGTGAGTAGTGGAAGCGGTGAGAATGTGTGACTGCGGGTGAGTATGTAAGCAAAGTAATACATAGTCACATGATCAATCTGTGCAAAATTTCTAAGTCTTTGTTTATTAGGAATCAGTTGGTACACTTTACTACGCTATTTACCCTAATTAGATAAATCTGTCCAGGGTGTACAGACAGCACAGGCTGCCGACTCTGTAGCACTGTCACCTGGTGACGTGATGTGACTATGTGATGTGACTGTACCTTGCTGTAACCGTGTGAATGGTGTGACATGTTGGCATGTGATGCCTGTAGCATGCTGTCAGATGCTGTCGCACTGCCATAATATTGTAATATGCTGTCATCACTATGGCTAATTGGTAATTTGCTGATGATTATTGTCCTACTTCACCTCGTAACAGAAAAGCCACACATCATCGCACCATCTGTCCTCCTTGTCAACACTCCCCTTCTCCTATTAATCTGAGAAACAATCTCTTTACCCTGGAGTTCGCTGAGGATAACACCAGATCACCCTTTGCCATAGACTTTTAAGTCTTCGTGGGTACTTCGACAGTACGAAAGGGGTAATGTTACAATTCTTTTCTTCTTCTTTCTCTTATGGACCTTTCTCTCATTGTTCTCTTTAAGTTCCTTCCTCTTCTCGTTGTCTACTACGACTCTCTCTTGAGGCTATCAACATTTCCTTTGGGTGATAACTCTTACCCTTGTCTCTCAGGCTTTCTTCTTCATCCCCTGAGTAGCATCATGAACTGTCGTCTTGTCCTTGTACCTTTCTCCTTCCTATGACTTCCTCGTGTTGTCATTTCCTTTCCAAGGTAGATGACTCAACTCTACAGTTCCTTCTTTTGTCTTCTCTTATCTTTGCTCTCTCATTGGATGATTAACTCCATAGCTGTCTCTCTCACGACGGCGATGTTTCCCCTTGTTCCATAGCATTCCATAGCATTCCATTCTCCCACGAGTGGAACACTTATATACCTGATCGCCTGTACAATAGTTCCTTACACTGAATCTATGTGATCCTGCATACTTGTTGGTTGTCCTTGAGCAATTCTTGAGTCCTCTGAGCCCTTCGTCGTTGTCCTCAGTCTTGGTCAACATCCTTTGTCCTAACTCCTCAACTCTCTTAACCCTGAACTCTAGTTCATTGTCCATGACATTCGTTGTACTCGTTCTCTGTCTTCAAGCAATTCTTGAGATCAGTGTACTCCTTCCTCATTGTCTGTTGTCCTCTGTCTTCAGTTCGTACTTAGCTTGCCAGGAGAGATGCTGTGGTACCTCTTTGTGAGCGTCTGCCTCTCTTGGGTTAAGTCAAGCACTCTTTTGAGTACACTTAGCGTTACACTTTGGGCTCGTGGCACCACGGATGAGTCCAGGAACGCAGGAAAGGAATATTGTGTACGTCACAGCACCGCCGTGCAATGATGAGTGCATTTTAATAGGTGCAAGGATGATGGCATGACTGAGCTTGGTGTGGATGGCTGCCAAGAACCACTCGGTGAATGACCCGTTCCAACTGTGGGTTGGATGGCAGGGCAGGTGATTCAATCTGGCCAAGATCTGATACAGATATACTGACAGGACCCTCAGCAGTGCTTGTGGGCACTGATCTGGGCCATACCTTGCTGAGTTCCCAGAATGGTACGGCTTGGTTATTCTTCGAGGACTTCTGTGCATGTTCACAAGTATGGAAACCGAGAGATTAAGGTCTCCCAAATGCTCGAGACCGACAATCCAGGCACGTTCGGCCCGGGAAGTACACAGAACTGGTCGGGTATAAACAATGTGCAGATGATGCCTTTACGCAAGCAGAACAAGGCAAGATGAAGTTGGCATGATCAAGTCACATGTTTTGCATCAAATGAGGTGAGTCACAGGCTTCCTACCGCAGTTTTCAGCATTTCATTAGTTGATCACATATCCAGCATTGCGCGCCAGAAGTAACCCACAAAGTTGTGGAGGATGGTGAGAGCACCATGAGCTTTTTGTTCCCTTCCTTTCCACACAATTGTACGATTCTATATGCTGTGTGGTCACTATGGTGGAAAATACATTGTCAACACAGGCAGCAGCCTCGAGGGAAGAAACCATCCTGTCGGTGTAACTGAAGTGGGCATGCACTTTTTCCATCGTTAGCAAGTGTTGCACACCTTCATGCTCTATGTCCAATACGCTCACGACGTAGCACAATTACGTGGTTGTAGGCTCTTTTCCTTGTACTCCAGTTGTTTTGCTGGCCAGATTCGTTAAAGGGTGGGGAAATCCCAATTATTTGACACCCAGACAAGCATGGCAAGTATGGCTCTGTTCATGACACTGGTCTAGGTTGTACAGTCCCGCTGTTGGAGTTCTTCAAGACCGGCAGGGAGGATGCAGAATGAGGTACATTCATTCTTTGTTTATGCCTTCAGTAACTGACTCACGGTCATCAGGCTTATGTACATTCATAGATCGGAATGTAGACTAGTTATGAATTTATGGTCAAGGTGCGAAGGTCGTCGAGACACGTATCCAAAATGGGGACTAAACCGTGAAGCATAGGATGAAGAGAAAGCAGCAATACATACATAGGCAAGTCACCGAAATAGCATGGATTTAAATTTTGCAAGGAGTGGGTACTCTGACCCAGGTGCCAACTTCTGAGTCATCATGCACAATCGCCTATAAGATGAATTTCCTGGGTCTCCTCCAACTGCGATTCATCGCCTCGTTCATCAGTCTCTTCATCATTCTTGTTCTCGCTCAGATCTAAGAATGCAATCGCGCTCTGAACAGCACCCTCTCCCGACCCCAAACCAAAGGCTGAATTGATGTGACTCCTTCGTCTGCCTTGAGGATTATGCGCACAAAGTCTTCGCAAGCTCAAGATGAACCTGGGAACAACAAAAGGAGGTATCTGTTCTAGTACAACAGCAAGCTGTCCGTTCCACGCATTCAAGAGACCAGCATTGCTCAACATGGTGAAAACGGAGAATATCAAGATGCTATCCATGATTGTCAGTGTAGTGTTGTAGAAGAGGACTTGAAAAGAAAAGAAATAGACTAGGACATACACAATAAAGTAGATCATACCATCTCTCATAAGACATTTCGTGTAACGATTGAGTTGGAAATGTTTTGTTGCCTTGTGTACTTGGAGTAGCTCCTTGAAAACCTGAACAACAGTAAGGAGACACATCAATGCACCAAGAACAATTTGAGAAGCAACAGACAAATCTTCGAGCCAGGTGGGGCCAGGGGATCCAACTGACAAGGTCGAGCACTTGGACAAGACCCACTACATGAATGATAAAAGGGTATCTTGTTAATTTGCACATGATACAATCTATGTTCAACTCACTTCTATTACTGGGGCTCCATTGAATGTTGGCAACTACATAAAATATAAAACCAGAGACTGTTTCCACAATGAAGAGGGTCAGGAGGGTCCCAAGCACAAGTCTTGATTGATTATACAATGCCCAGACACAAAGAATCATCACCACTGCATTGATGACACAGTATAGTCAAGTTAGAAATAGAAGTAAAGTCTTACATTCTACTGCACAGATGAAAATCCAGAAGTTCCATAAAGAAAAAAACAGACTTGCTTGACCTAATTTGAGTTACCCTATTTAGTGTGATTGTTGGAATCCCAAATTGATAGTGCTCACATCTGCATATGATCAATCATTTGAATATATTGATCAGCACAAAGATAAAGTATAATGCCTACGTCTATGATGGTTGAAGTTTGTGAGTGTCATTCATTCATCACTAGTAATGCAGAACAATACCATATCAAAGTGTGGAAGAAAAGAAGCACCAACTTTTATCAGGTCAGGACAGATCATCAGACACACAGATGTGGTTGGCTCTGATGCAAAACTAAGGATCAATAATATGTCATAAAAGACATACACATACATAGTAGACCCCAACCCACAATAACGAGCCTGGATATTCAACAGTATTGTTCATGTTCAATTTAGCACCATAGGCATAAAGATAAAACCTACCATGACATACAGGGTAGACACCAATGTCCAAGGCTTGTTCTGCAATCAAGTCAAAATATAAACACTGATCTGGGCCCAACAAAGTAGATTCTAATCACCCAAACATATTCCACCTAGAAATGATCAAGTTGAATGTATATGCAGCAAAATGAATATAAAGCCTACCTCCCCTGTGATCATAAGGACTAGTAGTTGTTTGACATTGTCCAATACAAAAAAGTGAGGCAAGCATTCATTACTTACTATAATCATACCCAAGAGCAGTGATACCCGCAACTAGAAAAGGCAGTAAGCCTCATGGACAAAACATAGACAACAATTATTACTGCCTGTATAATCATTTTTTCGAATGCTTTCAGCAGCCTGCTGTAGTGTAGATGCCATGAAGTTGGGGTAGAAAAGACACTGAGCTGGTGAAGCCAAAGGAGTGATTTAAACAGACGGACACTCAAAATGGCGCACCAAATAATCCAATGACGGTAGACAAGTAGAACGGCGGACGCCACCTACGTGATGCTATTGAATGTAAGTGTATCAATAAAATGATCTATTACAAGGTTATGCACTACATCTTGATCGAGGGTGAGGTGATAGGGGATCCCATGGGATCAATTCTGCAGAAATAGCCCAAGATGCGCTGTGGACTCAGTGTTTACATTGCATGCCATGGCTGTAGCTCAGTGAATGGTCAGATGGTTGATCATCAAGCGAAACTATGGGAATAAATGAGTAGCCATCTTGCAAAGAGATGCTTTGCGGCATTGCCTTCTCTCCAACTCGGCACATTGGAATGGGATCAATTTGAAGCCTGCCTCTTCCTGTCCTCACACAAGCATATCTTGGCAGGGTTTGATTCTCCGCAGTCCATCAGGCGACGTTAACACATACCAGGAAAAAAATCTTGGGCTGTATCCTGCAGTACAAATGGTCGGTCAAAGGTACTGGAAGATGAACACATGTCAGAGTGTCTTTACATTGTCAGTTTGGTGTCTAAGCCAGTGCTGTGCTTTGCAAGTGTTCAAGCTCACGCATGTCAGTCGTCGGCCATCCTGTGATGTTGCTGAAATTCAAGTGTCAAGAATAATGATGATCAACCACCACTGTACAGCCAGTGCGCAACCAACGTGATGCCATGTGTTAGCCAATCGGACGAATGTTCCAGCATGCTAACATGCTTGCTGGAAGCATGGAAGCAGGGGTTGCGAGGTAACCATGTCTGCTGGCGAGGTGCATGCGAGGGACTTGTGTGAATAAATTCACTCGACTGGCGGTCTCCTGCAGCCATTCTCACATGTATATGACAGTATCAGAGAGGCCACCTCTACCTCAGCAAACCCAGCGCTCATTCACGTGTGCTTGTGGCCCATGTTTGGTCGCTGGCAAGTCCAGCTGCCATTCCAATCGTCACCATTGGCTCAAGTCAGAGGCTCAGATTGTGCGTTTGGCCCTTCACTTCTTGTTAGAAAGGTCTTAGGAAACACTGGGTGATGTTCGGCAAGCTATGGTGACATCCTCCAATCCCTGGAACGAGAAAACTAGGGAGTGTACTCACATCCTGAACCATCCACGGAAAACATGAGTAATATAGTACCTGCCCTGCATGCACACCAGGTCCAAAAGCACGAAATTGCTGATGATCAATGAGCTTGCCTTGCATAAGGGTTAAATAAATGATGATGTTCAAAGAGATGGACCATAGAGGTGGCAGAACCAGAAAAAAAATGGCATACCTGGACCAGGATTCAGTAACACCCATGCACATACCATTTTCAGTGGTGCTGGGACAGGCTCACAAGACTTGCGACACATACACTGTATTGACTTGATAGACTCAACTTGTATATGCATTAGGAAAAAGGCAAAAGTCTAACACTGACTAAAAATGCACTAATTCGGACTATTGTGACTAATGGTGGCTCGCTTAGACACAGTGCGAGCAAAAAGCCAAATTAGCCCATTAGACAGCATCGTCTTGTTGTCTGGATGCTCACACATGCAACCTCGACACCTATTTAACCTCATTAGCTCATTAGTCCACTGCTTAGATATGATTAATGTACTAATTCAAGTACATGATGGTCTGCAAAGCAATTTACATAGAATACATCAACATGATCTAATGAGTTGTGTGGAGTAATGTTGTGCAATATAGACTTGCTGCTGAACTCAAGCAGCAAGTGAGCAGCACAAACAACACTATCAACATCAATGACTACCAGTTTTAACCTGTTCTAGATGTTTTGACAACAAGACGACACTGGCTAATGGGCTAATCCAGCTTTTTGCTCACACTATGTCTAAGCGAGCTGCCATTCATCAGCAAACCACCAAGTTGTTGTGCAGAACTGTACACTATTTCACAATGTGTTACAGTGGCTACAATGTTACAAGCAGGTCCCCCCCTGTGCAGCATGGCCACAGGCTGTCACAGGCTGTCACAGCGCTTGTACAAACACTGGTGGCTGTACAGCGTGTGTCCGCTGGAGCCACTGGACCACTGTAGTGTACTGTACGAGTCTGTATGACATCTGTAGTACTAGTTTTTTTTTTTCCTGTTCCCCCCAGGCTCGGATTTCAGGTTATTAAATAAATCATATTTTTACTATCTACCGTACATTCTATCTACTTGTTTGTGGTGCGCGTAGTGCACATGCCGTTGTACCCCCCCTCATGTCGTCCTGGTGGGTGGTGGGTCTGCCGTTGTGCTACCCTGCCCTCCTCATTGTCCAGCAGTGACGGTGGTGCAGTGCACGGTCGCGCCTCCCATACGTCGTCCTGGTGGATGGATGCCCCCTCCTTCCTTGTCGTCTAGTGGGTGGTGCGCGTAGTGCACATGCCATTGTACCCCCCGCACGCCGTCCTGGTGGGTGGTGGGTGTGCCATTGCGCTCCCCTGTCCTTCTCGTCGTCTAGTGGGAGGTGCGTGTAGTGCACATGCCGTTGTGCCCTCGCATCATCCTGATGGGTGCTGGATGTGCCGTTGTGCAACCCCACCCTCCTCGTCGTCCAGTGGGTGACGGTGGTGCTGTGCATGGTTGCACCTCCTGTGCATCGTCTTGGTGGGTGGATGCCCCCACCTTCCTCGTCGTCTAGTGGGTGGTGCACATAGTGCGTGTGCCGTCGTGACCCCCACGCATCGTCATGTGTGGTGGGAGCGCCGTTGCGCTCCCCCGCACTCCCCGCTGTCCTGTGGGTGTGGGTGCAACGTGCGCAGTTGCGCCCATGCACGCCGCATGGCGGTAGTGGTGCCGTGTGTGGTTGCGCCCTCCGTGTGCCATCTGGTAGGTGGAGGGCATGCCGTTGTGCTGCCCCTACCCCCCTCGTCGTCTTGGTGTGTGGTGGGTGCGCCGTTGCGCTCCCCCGTGCTCCTCGTCATCCTGTGGGTGGGGGATGTACCGTGTGCGGTTGCACCTCCTGTGCGTCGTCCTGGCAGGTGGTGGATATGCCGTTGCGCCCTCCCTACCTCCCTCGTCGTCTGGTGGGCGGTGCACATATCGGGCGCGCCGTCATGCCCCCAGGTATCGTCCTGGTGGGCCTGTGGGTGGGGGGGATGTACCGTACATGGTCACTTCAGTCACCCCCTAAAAGGAGACCTGTTAGGTATATTAAATGTGGGTCAACTATTTACCTAAGTGGTCATTTTTCCATGGGTTTGTCCATCAAGCTCTGGGATATCCCATCACCCCTCAAATCATCATATGTTATCCCATCTATTCCATTCTAGGATCTGGGCTAAAATATTTGATTGATGGCAATTGATCCAATCTTTTAACATTATCCCACCATACACTAGGGTGTCAGGGGTCCTTTATAGATGTAGTGCTTACACATAATCCATTATATTTGTGTCTTTTAGAACATGATATCAGATTATCAGTCTATTTTATATCTAAGATATCTCATCTATTTTATTTGTCTTTTCTGAGTTATCTCATGTGCCTTATTTATC
>JBBPUG010001277.1:0-10821 GCA_038094535.1 Tubosaeta aff. alveolata
GACAGACTCTGTGTGTCCCTGAGATGGACCTACTATAGTCTGGCCAGTAGTAGCATCCCATATCCTTATGGTCTTGTCATGAGAGCCAGAAACAATATGCCCTCCATCAGGAGAATAGGCAATAGAAAAGATTGTGTTTATATGTCCCTGAAATGGGCCCACCAGAACTTGGCCAGTAGTTGCATCCCAAACTCTGATGGTGTTGTCTGCAGAATGTGCCTTCCATCAGGAGAATAGGAAACAGACCAGACAGCATCAGTGTGCCCCTGGAATGGGCCAGCCACAGTCTGGCCAGTAGTTGCATCCAAAACCATAATAGACTTGTCTTCAGCACCAGAAACAATATGCCTTCCATCAGGGGAATAGGCAACAGAAAAGATGGATATTGGGTCTTCCTGGAATGGACCCACCCCAGCTTGGCTAGTAGTTGTGTCCCAAATACTGATGACATTGGCTTTACAGCCAGAAATAATATGCATTCCATTGGGAGAATAGGCAACAGACCAAACAAAATTTCTATGCCCTTGAAAGAGATCTGCCATAGCTTGGCCAGTGACTGCATCCCAAACCCTGAAGTAGTTGTCAAAAGAGCCTGAAACAATATATCTTCCATTAGGAGAATAGGCAACAGATAGAACTGAATTTGTATGCCCCTGAAATGGACTTGCCACAGTCAGAACAGTAGTTGCATCCCAAATCCTAATGGTGTTGTCTGAAGAGCCAGAAAAAATGTGCCTTCCATTAGGAGAATAGGCAATAGATCAGAAAGAATTTGTGTGCCCCTGGAATGGATCTACTGTAGCCTCACCAGTGGTTGCATCCCACACCCTGATGGTGTTGTCTTCAGAGCCAGAAACAATGTGCCTTCCATCAGGAGAAAAGGCAACAGAAAATATGCTGCCTGTGTGTCCTCTAAATGGACCTGCCATAACTTGGCCAATAGTGGCATCCCAAACCCTAACAGTGCCATCTACAGAGCCAGAGACAATTTGCCTTCCATTAGAAGAATAGGCAACAGACAAGACTGAATTTGTATGCCCCCTAAATGGATGTGCCATAGTCTGACCAGTATTAGCATCCCAAACCCTGATGGTTATATCTTTGGAGCCAGAAGCAATATACCTTCCATCAGGAGAATAGACAACTGTTCTGACTGAATTTGTATGCCCCTGGATTGGACCTATCACAGTCTGGCCTGTAGTTGCATCCCAAACCCTGATGGTCTTGTCATGAGAGCCAGAAACAATGTGCCTTCCATTGGGAGAATAGGCAACAGACATGACAGAATTTGTATGTCCCTGGAGTGGACCTGCCACAGTCTGACCAGTAATTGCATCCCAAACTCTGATGGTGTCATCTGCAGAGCCAGAAGCAATGTGCATTCCATCAGGAGAATAGGCAACAGCCAAAACAGCATTTGTATGTCCATGAAATGGAACTGCCACAGTTTGGCCAGTAATTACATCCCAAACCCTAAGTGTGTTGTCAAAAGAGCCAGAAACAATGTGTCTTCCATTAGGAGAGTAGGCAATACAGCAAACCCAATGTGTGTGCCCCTTTAGAATATGAATCTCTGCTGGCCATACAGCTGGATCCCCAGAAGTGACTGAGATATGGTCTTGTAGATGGTTCATCCATAATGTATGGAGCACTGAGCTAGAAGGGGTCTGTGCCATAGCTGACAGATATAAATGTGGAGTGGAGTCTCTTAAGACAGGTGTAAATGTTTGGATGAACCTAAGTCCTTCTGATGCAAAGGCTGTAATCTCATGGTTCTAATATAATTTCTAGTCAACATCATTCATTTGCATAGAATAGGTGATCTCACCTTGATACATGTCTGTAGAATAGTGCATGTCTCTAGGGCAGACAGGATGGATGAAAATGGGGAGGAGAGACAAAGGAGGCTGATAGCCTCAAGCCAATATGGGAAGAACTTCTTGAAGAAAAAAGTGATCTCATCTATCAATGCTGGAGTATGGTCAGCATGCTGCAAGTGGTGCATCCAGTATCTGCATGAGTAAGATAGATAGGGGGGATAGCATTGTTCACTTGATGGTCCAGACCTGGAACCTCAATGTTGCATAGTCTTGAGTCCTTTAGGTGGCACATGTTGAACTTGAGCATATTACACATGCAGGAAAGCAATGCTTGTCCAAGAAAGAGGGGATTCTCTGGTAGAATACTGACATGGAAGTTGTGACTGCGAGCCTCATCCAGCAAGAAGTTGCGGAATGATGTATGAAGTGGGCGAATTGGTTTGTCTTCCTCAAGTACCCCATCTAGCAACAATCCCAGGGGCTTGACCACCTCTCGTACTTTCAGGCTATCGCCAAAAAGGGCGGTAAGCGAGGCTACCGACAGTGGCTCATGGAGCGACAGTATAATTGCCATCGTCATGTTATACCGTTGCCGAGCCCTCTTCAGCTTGAAATCCTGTTCAAGGATGGCTTTTAGGACCGTCTGATAGATGCTATCAAGTGGGTGCACAGATTCATCATCACCTTCTTCAACAAGTAAATGAAGCCGTTCTTCGGGCTCGAGAGCAGCGGCGCCTTCCCCCTGAATAAAATTGCAAGCAGTCCTTGCCCACTGGAACAAATGATGGGAATGATGAACAAGTATCCGGCACTATTCCCCGTTTGGCCGAGAGCGTTCGAGTTCGGAAATATGTCCAAGGGAATGACGGACGAATTTCTCAATGTCTTCCTCAACAGTCCGTTCAGGAATGTCACCCATTTGTTTGCGAACGAGTAGCGAGTGAGATAGAAACACAGAGAGGATATCTTGCTCCGGCCGAGATGTGATGAAGAAACGAAGGTTTATTGGTAGGGCGTTATTGGTAAATTGTATAGAAATGGCTTGCAAGAGCTGTCGACGACTGTCCGCGTCACCGCTTTCGTCAAGGGCATCGATGACGATGATGAAAGGTTTCCCAACTAGATGTTTGCTAGGTTCGATGATAAGATGTTTGAATTGATCTAAAGGGGATGTCGACCGGCGTATGGCCTGGTTATCCTTCACGATCCCCCAAAGAGCAGATTTGTACTGAATATCACGATCCGAGAGGTCCCACGCAATAGTACCAAAAAGATTCGATGGGTTCCGCCTCACGACATCACTGCTAGAGAAACAGAACGATGACCCCAGCCTCCCTTGTCCTTCGTATTGTTGAGCAATAGAGTGGGCAACCGCAGACTTTCCTGAGCCAGCCACGCCGGTGAGAAGGTACACGCGCGGGGCGTCTTCAGCAGGGTCGTCGAGAATAGCACAAATCTCGGATATAAGGGATGTGCGAGTCCCAGGAAGACATCCCTTTTCCTCTACATACCTAGCACCGAGTGCATATGGTATTTCGTTCAAATCAGCGCGTTCCGCTATGTCGCATAACATGAACGCTTCACCATCATTGAAGAGTATCGGCTTACCGGTATGCTCCACAATCCGCTTCGTATTGACAACGAAAATCCCAGTCTGTAGGGCGACCCGCTCTACGAAAGCAGTCTTGAATCCTCGTAAGCTATTTTCGTAATCGGTAATCTTTGCATCGATGTCGGAGATCGTATACGTTCCCACCCTGATCCCTAGATGTACGATAAGTACAGCAGTGAAATAAAATTGATGACAACTCACAGAAGCTCTTCTGTTGAGCATATCCAACGATGAACTCGGCACAATCCTTGATTTGCTGACTCAAACGTGTGACGATCTCCATACATGCCATAATTTTCTTCAACGGCTCGGCGTCCTGAACGAACGATATGGCATCGCTCATCGTGATAGCCAAGCGATGGATACGATCGTCGCGATTTTTCTGGTTAATCAAAACCTAAGGCGTGAGAAGTGACAATGTGAAAGGGTGAATAGCAAACAGACCTGAGTGACACCAGAAATGATAGACCACGCCAGACTCGTGTACGGGCGTACCTATGCCACATTTAGATAGGGGGAAAGAAATCAAGACTTAAATAGCACATACCGCCGCAATGCCGGTCACAATCTTGTTGAACAGAGCTAGCCTGTCCAATAGAACGCTCCACGTGGTCTGGATCGTCTGTAACTCTGTGACGATGGATGCGCTGGCACCAACTACCTCAATCCATTGGTCAACTGCGTTGGGGGCGTCGTGGACTGAGTCGAGTGCCGCTGTAGCCTCAGTAACAACCTGAGGGGCAGGATCCGGTGACATGAGCGTAGTCTCGGGAACAGTGACATTGGGACCTTCATGTGGCTCTGTAGCGATGGAAAATCTGATTGTAATCTCCGAATTTGAAGTAGCGGTGAGAGTCTCCTCGACAACTTGATCAGCAGATCGCATCAATAGAGTATGACCGCAAATTATCACGTACCTCCGTCCTTGCACTTTTGAAATACCTCGTCGACAGTGCTACTGAGGGTTGCGATCAGCTTGTCCTTACCAATGTGGTGCTTCTGGTACACATCGACGACGACGATAGAATGGTCGTTTCCCTCACTGAGTGGCGATGCTCAGCTTTTCAGCATAGAAGGAAGGCCGTGTACCCACAAAGACCAATAACCGCCTAAGGATATGGGATTCGCTGTCTCTTTTGCTTCCTTTGTTCTCCATGGAACGATTGAACCGCCTACGCAAAATTCGATATAGTATTGCCTCGCAACCCCACGTCTACACTGTACTTGAGTGATAAGTTGGATATCTAAACCGGTCACAGGGTGTGGGACAGAAGGGTGAGCGCTGTGATCCCACCTTCGACGGTAATTGCTTTCGCTCTAGAAGTCGCGTTCAGAACATTCCCAGTTGGCGAGTTGAGCACATACGGGAGTGGGTCCATGGATTGAGCTGTATCGCCCGTATTCATGGTGGAGGCGCAAATTCAAACTTTATGACGTCACGTGGGCTTGGCTGGCTCGTCCATATCTACCGAGACCTAGCTCAATGGTATGGTCACAGCGTTCCCACAGGGCAAATGAGATATGCAGACGTGGGGGTACTGACAAGGAGTGAGCGTCGGGCGGGACGTGCGGTTGAGCACGAGTGCAAAGAAGGACTGGAGGACACGATGAAGTGACAACAAACGAGGCGCAACTACAGACGAATGCAAGTTCGGAAGGGGTGCGAGCAAGTCAGGTGCGCTGATGGCCAAGAAGCGGCTTGGCAGATATGTTTGTTGCAGCTCATCATTGCAAATTTTTACAGGGTATGAGATCTTGAAAGTTGAGACGTGGTCAAGCCTAGTATGACCGAGAGGCATCTCAGGTTGGCCTAATTTTCAAGTGTCTTCAAGCCCTATGTCCGAACAGGATCCCTGTCCGCATACCACAAGGCCTGCTTATACTACAAATCGAGGGATCTACACATATCAAATTGTCACTGAAAATGTGCGAAATAGAACATATGAAAGCTTTCATTTACTAACCCCAAGCTACTAACATATGTTCGTTGACCTTGTTTTCGAATCCCATTGCAAATGCCTTCCATTTCAACGTATCATGCAGATATTTGTCTGCGTCCGTTAACGTTCTACTCTTGTTTTCTCACTGTCCATGTTGTACGGGTTATGCACGGCCCCCTCTGTCATCCTCTGAAAAACACAAGTCGAGATCTGAGAACCTGAGATACAAGTTGCGTCTTCACTGCCAACTGGGTAATAATGCAACAACAACACACCTCAAGCGAATGTTTCCGGTTCCACCAGAGCAGTTGTCATGATTTACTGGAATTGAAAGTACGAACTGAATACCATTATACCGTATAACAAAGCCGGAAACGAATTGGATGGGACTTGACCTAGGTCTGGCACAACGCCGCTTCTCGAAGAACGTTCAACCACCGCTTCGTGATGAGCTCTTGGGCCTGAACATACACATCCTGCCAACGCAAGTCATCGTCTTCATCCGACCAACTCCATCTCTCCTGCGGGCCAGTGAGATGAAACCGAAAATGAGGCGCGATGCTAGCGAAAAAAGCCGCCATGGCATCCACGGATTCTCTCCGAACGACGGAGTCAAGTACATCGATTTGAAGCGGACGTTCAAAGGCCGTTGCGCTAAAGGGTCGCCGGAAAGGCCTAGCAGGCCATTGGGTATATCCTTGCGTGTCGATGACGAGCGCAATCGAGGTGAGGGACGGACATATCTGCAAAAGCTGTGCGAGTCCACCCGGCGTAATCCCACTCGACCTGTTCCAGCCCCAATTCATGTTGATGAGGAGATCTTCTAGCTGGGGCCATGCCGAGGCTAGTGTTATCAGTTTATCGTCTGACAGGTCTACATCCCGTTCGAGATCCAGTTGCAGGCGACGAAGGTTGTGGAATGCCATGCATGGTCGCAAATCATCCAAGTCTAGCAGCGGCGCATTTTCTAGCGACCTAGCATGTTTAACCATCGTTTGATTCAAATTTAGTTCCTGGATCATTTGGCTCGCGCCAGCAACCTGGATATTGACAAGAAACGAGGAAACATCCTCCTTGGAAGGACAGCTGTCGATGATGACGGTGAGATCTGTGATAGCAGGCAGGTGGGCTAGAGAGAGCAACGACGAAATCGAGACCAAGAACTCGCAATACACCTTCAGGTAATTCAGGTTTGAAAAAGAAGGGCGAAAGGAAGAGGAGATCTCATCCAGAAAAGTATCATCCAGCATAAATGTCAACCGAGTCAACATGGGCATACAAGACAGATATGTGAGAGCGTCCACATCCAAGAAGATTTGAGGACAGGTTAGTGTCTGGAGACTTGACCGGTCACGGATAACATCAGAGATGATCCCGTCAAGCTCCGTTTCTCCCTCCTCGCAGGTGATTTCAAGTCTCTTGATATTTGGAGATTTCTTGATAAGCGTTATTAAAGAGTCCTCGGGCACATCGG
Source organism: Tubosaeta aff. alveolata (assembly GCA_038094535.1). Taxonomy (NCBI): domain Eukaryota; kingdom Fungi; phylum Basidiomycota; class Agaricomycetes; order Boletales; family Boletaceae; genus Tubosaeta; species Tubosaeta aff. alveolata. Next base: position 6,847 of record JBBPUG010001277.1, read on the forward strand.
AATCGTCCTCTGGGGAAAAGCGGATATCAAGTCGAATTAGGGACAGAAACGATAGGCCTAACAAAGGTATAATCTGCTCGGTGAATTCGCAATGCAGTGACCGAAGGTTTGGGAAAAGAGAATTAACAGCAGGAAAGTCCAAGGAAGGGCCGAGAAACTTCCAGTCAAAGTTCGTTTTGAAATCACATATGCACCAAACACGACGCGCGTAACTGCGGAGGATATCCCACTCAGCTTGTTCGAGTGGTTTGGAAAATGAGTAGTAAGACTTTCGAACAGAGCCCATGCCATGTGAAGTCTTCAATTTCGCAATCTGCTGAAAGAGAAGGATAGACATTTAGCCACCACTCAAACTGCGAGGAAGCTTTGAAACATACACGGCGGGATATCTCGGGAAGACACCGAGAGAGAGGGCTTGGGTCACTTAGCTCTGACCAGAGCATATCCAGTGCTGGCTCCTTGAATGCGCGACATGTTCTAGCCAGAGCAGCCAGATCAGCGTCAACGCTTCTACGGTCGTCCTCTTCGAGACTAGAAGGAACACAACGACAAAAGATGTTCAAAAGGACTTCGGGAACCTGGAGTACGCGATGCATCCTCTGAGGGGCGCGGAGTAATCGATAACGTTAGGATGAGAGTTGAACGTTGATGGGTTGGCGAACGCACGGAAGAACTCGCTGGCACTGCCACCAACTCTTGATCAATTACATCGCGGGAATCACAAATTCACGATAAGACATTATAAGGTCAATAAAAAGTCGTGTAATGAGTATCAAGGCGTCTGAAAGTCGGCGCTTAGTTTCGTACGTCCCCCCACAGAGCACGAACGCGGGTCCTTTTTTCCTCTCTTCATAGACTTTTATTCCATGTCTTTCGTCTGATCCCTCTCCCCGCCGAGGACCGAGGTAGTCTCTACTTGTCTCCCGTCTTCACCAACTCATGTTGCAGTATTCCGCTCAGCCCATTCCCCTCCCTATTGCCTACAAACCCAACTAACTCGCAAAAGATATCATACCAGAACACCGTTCTAATGATCTCTGCTTCTCGTCTTTTCATCAAGCGCTTCACGAAAAATCGTCCCGTCCGTCCCCCTCAGCGACAGCACCCTCCTCTGATCGACCACTCCCCACTCCCTGTTTCTTCCCTCCCCGCAGTATCGCCAGCATCTTCTCCCCTCCCCTCCCCTCTCCCCTTCCCGGCCCTTTCGTCACCCACTCCCGCCAGCCCGCTCGCTCTTCCCAGCCCCCTCCCTTCCCCTTCATCTCGCCATCATCATGTCCCCTCCACTCGACCTGCTTCCCGTTGTTCCACCTCCGATTCTTGGGCTACCGAAGATGTTCTCGCACCAGGTGATCTTATCGGTGAGAGCATCCTTTTACAGGATCATCGCATTCGTCTTTCTCCAGCGCCCGTCTCGCAGGCGACGAGTGACTTTTGCCTTGCCAAGGAGTTTGAGGTCGTTCGCAAACTCGGTACAGGTCCTTACGCTGTCGTTTACCTTGTTCGGGAGGTCATGTCCCGTTCACAGCCTTCCGACGATGGGCACTGCGATATAGTTGATCTTGGTGATGTTACTCGATCGAAGAGCTATGTGACTTATGGTCGTGATTTTGCCCTCAAGTGTCTCAGCAAGGCCAATCTTGACGAAGATGCACTTGCTGTCCAAATGACCGAGGTCAGTCCCATCCTCGCTCCCTATATGCGCGCATATTTATTTCGCCCATAGGTCACTATTCATCAGTCCCTGCGTCCCCATCCCAACATCGTTACCTTATACCGAACCTTTGAGACCCCCGCCTTTCTGCTTCTTTTGCTAGAGTATGTTCCCGGCGAAGATTTGTTTTACTTCTTGGAGCAGGCACGTGACCACTACCAACCGACACCCATCGCCGCGGAAGACATCCCTTCCCCTTCGCGGACTCCTCCGACCCCATCCCTTCTCACTTCCCTTCATCCTGCGCAACTCCTCAGCCCCACACGTCTCCGGTTGACCGCACGCATGTTCTCCCAAATGTGCGATGCCGTTGCCTCTTGTCACGAGCAGGGCGTCTTTCACCGTGACATCAAACCAGAGAACTTCATTGTCACTGATGGTTACGTTAACTGGGAGCGTCGTGTCGTGGTCAAGTTGACGGATTTTGGCCTGTCTACCACGGAAGCAGAGTGTTCTGACATGGACTGCGGAAGTGCTCTGTACATGAGCTTCGAGTGTAGGAATAACTGTGCACCAACATATCGGCCTGCTCCTGCAGATGTCTGGTCTCTTGGTATCGTCTTGATTAATATGTATGTTAAATTACACGCTAATCCTGGTATGCTCATTACTTACTTATTTCGGCTCAGGTTGTACCATTACAATCCTTGGACGGACACAGCCCAAGGGGTTTGTTCTTCTTTCAGTCTTTTCTGTGACCACGGTTCCAACTTTTTTATGCAACGCTTCACCGGTATGACGGCTTCCGTGGCCGATTTTCTTGCTACACCCGTTTTCCGTCTTCCCCCTTCTGCTTCCTTCTCCCTTTCCGTCAACACGATATCACCCGTCACCGCACGCGAGTTTGGGGTTTGGATCAAAGATCTCCCCGCTTTGTTGGCAGAACCCGCCCCCTGTTTCCAACATATGTGTAGCGAACTGGAAATAGATGGCGAAGAGATGAACTTGGCACGGGGTGAGTGATCTTGTGAACTATTTGGGCGATACTGACATGACTATACACTCTCAGACCTCAATTCCCGGTGTCCGAGGGAACTAGAGGTCTATCTCGATCCATCCTCACTGTCGGGTTATGAGAGACAGCAAGCGGCTTTCCGTGGTATGGGACAATCACCTAACCAAAACATTCGTGGTGATGGTCATTACATCTTGCGGCTGTCATTTTACTGATATTCTTTTTTAGAACTATCTCGCCGCTATATCAGGCCAGAGGAGACAAAAGAACAGATCCACACGATCATCGAGGATACCATTCGTGATTCCCCACCAGTGCTTATCAACACCACATCTGGTCGGCTCTTCAACAAATCAGAGCAGGCTTCTGCATTCGAAACGACCCCGACATTTGCAGAGCTCATCTTATCCATGACTACACACCTTGACAACGCTCGCATCGAACAAGAAGTCGAGGAATACTTTCGTTACGCTACTTTCTCACACAAGTGGGAAGACAACGAACCTTTATTCGAAAAGGTCATCAATATCGTAGTGTATGACCTCGAGGCATCTCCTACCCATGAGAAACTCCAAATGTTCTGCAAGATCGCCCGGGAGGCAGGATTTAATTGGGCATGGAGTGATACTTGTTGTATCAACAAATCAAATCATTTCGTACTGCAGGAGGCATTGGTCAGCATGTTCAAGTGGTATGAACGGTCCACAATGACGCTGATCTTCCTGCGAGGGGTTGATCGTCTTGCAAAGCGTGGCGCACTGATGGGGAGCATATGGAACATGCGAGCATGGACAATACAAGAATATCATGCATCAAAGGTGGTCCGATTCTATACTCAAGATTGGACGCCATATTTGGGTCTCGAACTTTACAACCATAAGGATTCCCCAGAGATCATTTCTGAAATGGAAGAGGCGACCCACATTTCAGCACATGTGTTGATGTCACTCCGTCCTGGCTTGGATGACATACGTGAAAAGCTTCGCCTTGCCTCCACACGACAGACCACACGGATTGAAGACGCAGCTTACTCTCTGCTTGGGATCTTCTCCATGTCACTACCCGTTGTATATGGCGAGGGGGATAAAGCGCTCGGACGCCTCTTGGCACAGATCCTCACAAGTTCAGGAGACATGAGCATCCTTGCCTGGACAGGAAAATCCAACACCTTTAATAGCTTTTTGGTGTGCGAGAGGTGCGGAGCTAATGAACGAAGGGAGTTGGCTAGGTATATGTAAGTACAAGATATGTAGTGTAAACGATAGAATAGCTTACCTCCAGTCGAGTACGAACGAGACTGGAGGAA
>JBBPUG010001278.1:0-10819 GCA_038094535.1 Tubosaeta aff. alveolata
CCCCAACAACCTGTACCCTAAAGGGTCCAGGAATTCACACACTCGAGCGTGGGTAAAAACGGGGTTTTGACATAAGCGCTTACGTACTCTCCCCCCCATAACAACCTGAACCTAAAGGTCCAGGAACTAGAAATGGGTACTATCAGTTGACCTGTGGGGTTGATGCACTCACGGCGAGGACTCGGATAGCAAGACTGCCATCAGTCTAGATTCGATGAACCCTGCCATTGATGACATCAGACTAATTCCATTGATCAGGCAGGATGGTCCGGTCAAAGGCGGTGTCATTGAAGTCACGGCTTTGTCCGTTCCGCCATTCCCTCGCTTCCCCGCTTCGCTAGCGCCTTCTGCGATTTTGCTATACAGTTGACTTGGTCATAACGTATTGAAACCGGCGTCCCTCTAAAGAAGGATTAAAGGTCTCACGAGAGTCGCACAAAGATTACTGGATGAAATCCACTTCGTGCAAGCTGAGGGTACATGGCGAGAACGTCTACCTTATATACGAGTGCTCCGACCCAACACTTTGGTACCGACACCCGAACCCATTAGAAGTCGGGCCTTTGCGCCACCCGACTCAATCTAACGCCATCGCCACATCCCCCCCTCCAGCGGGCGCACACGCCCGCTCACTACTCCTCACCGTGATCGGAGACGTCCGACATCACGTGGTCTCCGCCCGCTTCTTCAGTGGCTGTGGCCTCGTCTCCTCCACCGTTAGACTCTCCAATGTGGCTGGATTCACCATGGGCCGACGTTTCATCGGCCGGCGCGAAACAAGCATTCTCTTCATCCACTGTGGTCCACCTGGATTTCGCCTGGCCTTCCCCGTACTCGGGCTGTCTCCCAGCTCTCTTCCTCAATACCCGCTTCCCTCTATTCTCCACGTATGTCGGCAGTGAGTACTCTCTCCCTTTCTTCGCCTTCCTCTCTCTCATGTACATCTGACCTCGTTCGCACTTGCGCAGCTCGTTTTCGGCGAGGGCCTGAGTCAACGCATGGTGGCAAATCTGGGCTTCGGTCAAAGGGGGAGTCGGAGGGCTGTTGCCGAAGAACGTGAACAATTCGGGTTCGGGAGTAAGGCTGGGGATACACCGTCCTTCACCATCGTACTCAGAAAAGTTAGACCGAACGCCTGGCTCGGCGTTATAAGTGCGGGCGATTACATCGTACCCACTAGGTGCTGGTCCAAGGCGCGTGCGGTACATGGCCGCTCGCATTGCCTTGCTATAATCAAGGCATAGATGTAAGTGCCAGCGCGGTACGAGGTGGTCTCCAGTACCCGATGGATCAGTGAAGACAAAATCGTCGCCCATTCCACGAATATTCCGAGAGCGAGAAAGGTTATCGGCATCCATGCCTGATGACGATGTTACGGAGGTGATTGGGAAATTATGGGTGGTGTGCCCCTTGATCATGCATGCTCCCATAAATACCTGGGGGTCTTCACTTGGCGGCCGCCCTTCGCCTCGAGGTAAGTTGCGTATGTTGTCAATTTCGACTAGCTCGAAATATTCTCTCAGGGCAGACAAATGACTAACGTCCTGATATGACAGCCAAGTCACATCGCCGGAGGTCCACTTAACCTCAAAGAGAGTGTCTGCTCCACTTCCATAATGGCTGAGAAGGCGTTCGATGGACCACTCGGGTTCGATTTCGCCGAAATCGGCCACTTGTGTCTCCCTCCGACCCGGAAACAAACGATCATCGTTTGGTATATGTATCCACAGCAATGAGGCATGAAAGACTGGATGAATACCGCACTGTTTCAGGCGACTTGGTAAGTCTATCTCGTAGGAATTATTTTTAAAGTCCCTAACAATCCTATAAGGTCCAATATACTTCGGTATGAGCTTCTGAGCGTGTCCCTTCGGCAAAGACATATTTTTTGTTGACACATATGCTAGATCGCCATTCTCGAATGGAGCTATTCGCCGCTTACGGTTGGCGATACGAGTCTGCTTGGTCCTGGCCTCGAGGATGGCATCATGGGCTGACATAGTCGCCATTTTCATGCACTGCGCAAATGCACGCACACTTGGAAATTCTTCTTTGGAAGCATCGTTCCAAATAAATGTACAAGGCAACCGCCCTGTGTTCAGGAAGAACGGAGCATACCCGGTGCTCTCTGAATGAGACAAATTTAATGCAAACTCAATTGCCGGCAATTGGGCAACCCAATCCCGCTGGTTTGGATTGATACAGGATCGCAACATCTGGCCCAATGTTCTATTGGCCCGCTCTGTAGACCCATCGGATTGTGGATGATAAGCACTCGACATCCGCTGGTCAATGCCTATAAGTTTCTGAAGGTGCGTCCAAAATGTGCTTATGAACAAAACATCGCGATCGCTGACAATCGCTTTTGGTAGTCCATGGAGTTTATATATTTCCACAAATACCAGCTCGGCAATCTCTCTCACTGTGTAGTTAGTTCGACTCAGCACCAAGCGCACCATTGCGGTGAGCAAATCGATCACGACCATGATTGAATCAAATTCGCCATCCCTGTTCCGTGACAATGGTAAAGGTCCCACAAAGTCGATTCCGATGGACTCCCAAGGTCGAGATGGTACGCTCAATGGGTTCAGCAACCCGTACGGTTTCTGATTCGCTGGTTTGCTCCGTGCACAGGTCTGGCAGGACTCGCAGAATTTTTTTACGTCCTCCACCATCTCTTTCCACCAAACGTGTTCGCGCAGGTAAGTCAGAGTTTTGATGGCCCCCAAGTGCGCCAACACTGAATGCGCCTGGGAAATCAGCCGTTTGCGTGCCTTCCGGCCCTCCACTATAATATCGGGAATGCAAATTGCATTTCGATCCTTTGTGGTCAATTGAATATAACCGTTCTGCACCCGAAAGTTCCGAAATGTATCTGGTGCATCCATTACCATACGGAAAAATGGGTCGTCCTGATATCGACCCTTCAACTGCGACAGGACATTGTCGCTATCCAAGAAAGCTAATGGAGTTGGTGAGGCGTCCCCTACTAAATCTGCTGTAGTCTCAGCAATATCTGTGGAGGGAATAGGACTGACACCATCCTTCCCCCCCTCCGTTTGTTCGCCAGGGGGTCGAGGACCCTTAAGAACAAACCGATCTCGCATCCGCCGAGCAAACTCCGCTGAGGTCTCCGGGCGACCAGTTTCTGCAGGTAAAATTGTGGCTCGCACACGAGCTTGCTGTTTCTTTGCCACCACTAAGGGTTTTGGTTGTGCAGGTGCTGGTGGTGGGTCTACCGCAACCATACTGGACTCTTTGTCCTCTACCACCAACATTGGTGGTGGTACCTCGGAGGATAAAGTACTCCGCTGACCCTGAGCCGTTACTCTGGCACTCCGATGTGGTTCCACCCCAAAAGCTTCCGCTTCGAAACCAACCAAAACTGGCATTGAAACCAAGTCAGAGAGAGATGTATCCATTCCCTGCTCTGCTAATTGAATATACTCTGATGGGACTCGAACAGTTCCTGCTGCATCGTTTGAGTACATTCGTGATAGTGCATCAGGCAACACATTTTCGACTCCTGGCACATACTTGATCTCGAAATCAAATTCACTGATCTTTTCTAGCCAGCGTGCTTGCCGCCCTGATAGGTTTCGTTGTTGATACAGATGGATCAACCCTTTATGGTCTGTTAACCATGTAAATCGAGCACCTTGTAGAATGTCGCGGTAGCGTAGCATGCCCTCAACACCTGCTAACATTTCCTGTTCATGCACAGGGTAATTTTGTTGTGCAGAATTCATTTTTGCGCTGAAAAATGCTGCTACGCTAGCGGTCTTCCAATTGCGGCCTTGAGCAACAACGGCCGCCACACCATTTATACAAGCGTCGGTCATGAACCAAATTGGTTCTGAATCCATTCCATATTCTATTGGTATTCGACAATGATTCCGACAAGCCTGGACGTATTGCTTGACACGGTCAAAAGCCCGCTGCTCTGTTTCAGTCCACTTGAATGGTACGTTGTCACTAGTAATTGCCGACAACACTCCAAACGGCACTCGAACCTTATAGATATCATCGGCCAAGTAACCTGCCGATCCAATGAACCCGCGCAATAAATCACGGTTGGTAGGTAACTTCCAGTTCACCACCGTATCCACCTTATCTGGATCCATGCGAATCCCATTGTTGTCCACAATGCGGCCTAAAATTTTCATTTCCTTACATAGGAACCGCAGTTTATGCTCACTCAAGTAGAGTTTCTCTCGTTTTAGAATATCAATCACGATCTGAACGTGCTGGACATGTTCTTCCAATGTTCCAGAATATATTGCGATATCGTCCAGAAAGACATCCATCCATTGCCCTAAATAACTGCTGAACAAGTAGTTCATCAGTGCTTGGTACGTTGCAGGTGCATTGCAATCACCTATTTGTATCACGGTGCTGAGCATATTCCTGTCAGGCGTTGTAACGGCTGTTCGCTCGACATGTTCTGGTATGATTCAGATCAGTTCATATGCGTCCTGTCCATCAATAATGGATCGATACTTGCATTGGCTGACTCGCCTGAGAATGCCATCAATATCCGGCAGTGGAGCGGACAATTTGCGGGTATTTTTGTTTCGTTCCCGCAGGTCAACCACTGTCTGCAGCATATCAGTACCAGGCTTCCGAATGAACAACATCGGCACGGTATTACCACAGCTCATCACCTTCCAGTGACCTGTCTCAAGGTATGCCTTCCATTTCTCCACCCATTGGGGTCACAATGCTTCGGGACATCGAGACGGTCGCCAGGGGTATATTTTATCGAGATCGATCAATGGAATATGATGGTTGATAGCCCGCAGTGGAGGTAAGCCGGTTTCACTTCCTTTGGCGCACAACGGCTTAGCCAACTCATAAAGCTGCTTCCGAACCTCATCGATTCGTTCTTTGAGAACATCGGCAGCCCGCGATTCGAGCACTTGCACCTGCTCACCCTTTATCGGCAAGGGATCTTTGCTTCCGATAATCACCCGCGATCCATTCAACCCGACCAATACCTGGTGCTGGAACAAGAACGGCGTTCCGAGGATTAGGTCGTAATTCTGTAAGTTCATGATATCGAAATACCGCTCGGTACTGATATTCTGGTATGAAAAGATCACTTTCGTTCCGAAGTTCACCTTCGAACGTGATCCTTGTGCAGCCAGCTGGACGGTGAGCGGCTTTGCCAGTTCAATACGTGGAACGTCTAACTGCTCGGCTAGGGTTGTGGACATGAAATTGGCTAACGAACCCGAATCGATCAACGCGTGCTGGCTGCCCATTAATCTGTACTACGATAACTACGGGTTTCGGCATGACCCGCTTGAAGTCTTTGGCAATGGCCGAATTCCGCTGGAGTGCAGGATATGTATTCGGCAGGATTTGTATCCCATTCACCTCAATGAGGGACTCGCCTTCCCCATGCGCAGGCTCGAACCGAACATTTGGTAAGTTCTGATTCTGCTCGGTGATGATCTCTGACAGTTCGTTCCCAATCCTAGCTCCCTCATCGTCCACCCCAACAAACCGGGGCGACAACTGGTCAAGAGCGGAGGGTCCATTCACCACACATTCAAGATGTGTTCTTGCCCACGTCAGGTGCTTCGTATACCATTCAGCCAGGTCAAACCGTTCCCGCAGCAAAAGCGGCATAGGGACCCGTGTGGTAAATGACCATTTGCGGTTGTATATGTAATAGTCGTAGGTACCGTCTTCAAATTGGTACGCATTACAATCAAACTGATGAGTACGTCCTGACCCACACCAGCTAGGATCGAACTCAGCCATCAAGACCTCCTCGACCCGCAGTGCCAACGCATTGCCCATTGTCAAGAGTTGATTTCGCGTAGTGCGATCAATGATCACATTGTTACTTCGGCGAAGAATTCGCTTTGCATACCAATCGCCGGTTTTGAATGAATGATTGGCCAACAACTTGGATTTGATCTCAATATCGCCAAGATCATAATAACGTGTGTTGTCACTAATAACATGCTTCGTGTCACTAATGCGGTAGCAACAGAAACGATCATGTTGATATGTTTCCATGTCGGACGTGTCATCACCTGGATACGGCGAACTCATCGCCAGCACATGCTCTGCTCGGCGAGCTAACGGATCCCCCATATGGTGGCGGCGCTTGTCGCTTTCGTGCAGCACAATGGCTTCCATGACGAGTCGGCAAGAGCTCAACTCGAGCTGATCCACACTCTCGGTGGTATCGGCCAATTCCCGCAGGCGTTCGACATCCGCCGAAACGTGCACGCCGAAACTAGTCACACCGGGTGGTTTAGTCGACGAACCACCTTGAACGGTACGTGTAGTCGGACACGCGTTCGCAAAATGACCTGGTTGTTTGCAGACGAAACACAACTTGTTCGCCATTGCATGGCCATGCTCCTCTTTTGAGAGCTTCAACCGTTTGGTGAGTTGTTTACCCGCTTTGGGTGGCCTTTTATCTGTGCTTGTTTGCTGGCGCTTTGACTCAGATGCTCCATCCTTCCCCCCTCCAGCCGTCGCATGCGACTGCTGATCCGAAGGTTTTGAGGAAGAAGTCGAAGACTGTTCCGAGGACATCGTGCCAGAAGTGGCCTTGTCCTTCGCTTTGTGGAAATGGCAATCCGTCCATCCCCCAACTGAGTGCACAATCTCAATAATCTCAGCAGCTGCGATCACCTCGCTGAGCGATGACTTTTCAGGATTCAATTTATCCTTCCACATCTCTGCCTGAAGCCAGTGCTGGAACCCGCTCCACAATTTGGTAACTTTCTCATGTTCACTAACATCGCCAATTAGATTCCACAATTCATACATTTCGGCAACGTATTCTCGAACGGTTCACCCGCGCTGCAAGCACTCAGCGAGTTTCTTCCGTTGCTTCGACCGGAAGTCGACCAGAAAGCAACAGTTGAACAACTCAACGAAGAAATCATGAAGATTCCAACGGTAAGGATCACTTGACAATTCACGCGTATAAAACTCATGCGCTTTGCCTGTTAGGTAGTGCGACAGCACAAACACTTGATTCGCCGGCTTTACACAACCCGCCTCAACATATGCAGCACCCTCCGTCAAGAAACGGTGAAACGCTCGGGAGTCCAGCAACCCATCGTACTTGGTAGGTGGTATTGGCTTCAATTTTCCATACCCGGAAGCTTGCTTACGACGGCGCTTCTTAGACCGTGCGCGGGAGCGCTCCTTGCGGTGAAGACGTCATTTCTTACGAGACTCTCAGCGACGCTTATGACGGCAACGCCTGCCCCTGAATACGGTCGACGAAGAATCAGAATTGGACAACAATGTAGATGAACTGGTCAACGACGACTCCGAATCACTACTATCCGGTTCAGAAGACTCGTCATCCAATGACGAAGAGTCTGAGGTGCTCGACGAACTCGGCGAACTCGAGCCCGGATGGGACTGTCGTTCAACCCGACCCAAGGCGCGTCCAAGGTAACTATTAGGTGTGATTTGCTTGGACGGTTCAATGACTCGCGTCTCACTCTTTCTAGGCTTTCGTCCCTTGGAAGCAAGTGCTTTCTCAACAACGGCCGCTATCGGATTCACCCTGCCAACTCCCTCATCATGCTTGCGACAACTTGGTTTGGTAGGTTCTTTCTCGGCGAAGCGCGCAGCCGCGACGCTAGTCGCACTGTGCAATCCATACGGACGCGCGTTCCTTCTGAGTTCTTCTCTCATTTTGGCACGCCGCTTCTTGCGCTCGGCATCATCCCGCTCAGGTACGTGTTTAACTTTCTGATGAGCTCGTTTCCTTCGCTCAAGAAAATCTTCTAGGGCTTGTTTTTGCAGGTCGACATTCCGCTCGTCAGCAGTCAGTCTCACAAGACCCCAGTTCTTCGGGTCAATACCCTTCCCTTTGGACGGTCCCTCACCATGAGAAGATGCTGTCTCACTGTGCGCCTTGACTGCCATCTGCTTGGCCTCAAGACGTCTTTGGATTAGGATGCGCTCATCCTCAGTGAGACTAAGCTCTGCATCCTGCAGAGCCCATTCAAGTTCCTTATCTAAGGTACGATGCTCGTCTGCTGACGGTGACAGCTCTGAACCAGTGCGCTCACGTTGTTCAGATGTCCTGAATCTCTTTCTCGGCGAAGAGTTGCCTTTACGAGTCTTACGAGTCTTCCTCCCAACTGAGGTTGACTGTTCCTTACGATGATGTTTACGATGAACTACAGTCCAAGAACCATCATCCTCATTATCAGATGGCACGAAGTGCCCTGGTACAGGTACTATGAACTCGGAGCCATTGTCCGAAACTATCTCACCGGATTCCCTTTGCAGGGATCCAGGTGGTCTCGCATCATCACCATCGTGCGCGGGGCGCTTAGGGCTCGGCGGTACACCGGTCTCTTCGACGAGATCCGGGGAGAGTGTGGGAAGCGAGGACTCACTGAATGCATGCCTACGGGAGGTAGACGGCGTAATGGGTATACCAGTGCTACGAAGATTGTAGCGCATATCGAAAACTTGAGAGGTTTGAAACTTTGTGAAACTTGGTTCTCCGACGTTGGGGACGGTCACGGTGGGCCAAACCGATCGAATCCTGCTGGTGTTGGGAGAGAAAGACGAGAAAACTTGAGAAGAGGACTTCGAAAGTAAAAAAAGATGAAACCGGCGTCCCTCTAAAGAAGGATTAAAGGTCTCATGAGAGTCGCACAAAGATTACTGGATGAAATCCACTTTGTGCAAGCTGAGGGTACATGGCGAGAATGTCTACCTTATATACAAGTGCTCCGACCCAACACTTTGGTACCGACACCCGAACCCACCCATTAGAAGTCGGGCCTTTGCGCCACCCGACTCAATCTAACGCCATCGCCACAATCACGTTTGGCGCATCTTTGCACTTTTCGACGTTTGGTCGTGTTTGTAACCCTAGATGATCATAATCCTAAATTGAGGTTCCCTTTTCAGACATCGCTCTCTCCCGCCCGAGTCATACAAGGACGATTCGACAATACCATCCCTGGATGTCTTGCTGCAGAGGGTGGCGCCATTCCATTCGAACGATGAAGTTAAAGTTTTGCGGCGCTGTTGTCGCACTCATGGCCTTATTGGCACAAATGATAGGATTGCTGAGTTATTATTAGTCAATCACTTGTATTTGTATCTCGTCAGTTAGTTTTCAGGGTTTATGTACTGAGGCTTGGAAATGTATGAGGGTCTGAGTGTAGCAAAAATCAGCGCGCTACTTTTCGGAGTGGAGCGCTACTTTTTCGGCCGCAAAGGGTGCGCCACTTTTCGTAGTAGTGGCGCGCACTGAGTTCTGTTGGGCAGCGCACGACTTTCCATTAGACAGCACCCTTCTCTTGCACTACAGTAATTACGAAGGCATTACTTATGGCTACTTAAAGTCGAATAAGCTTAAATAACTTATCAGGAAATTAGGATATTACTTATAGCTACTTATTGACTACTCAAAGTCAAATGAGTAAATTTTGAGTAGAATGCAAAATAAGTAAACTTCTACTTAAATAAGTAGGTTCCACTACTCAGGCCTACTTTCTCGCCACTTATTCACTACTTATGTGCACAAGTGAATAATAAGTAGATTGTAAGTAACGGCGCCACAATGCGGGGCCACACGGTAAGTCTGCTCACCACCTTTGTCACCATCATCATCGCTGTGTGGTGCTCCGTCACCCGTAGTAGTGACAATGCACTCACTCGCCTTGTCGTGGTGGGTATGCCCCGACGTCGTCCTTCGTCCTCGTCAGCACGGTAGCGATGGGAGTGAGGCACATACCTGTGTGCTGCTTTCCTGGGCGTCGCTCTCGCTCGCTCATCTTTGGTGCCGTTGTGGGGGCACGCCCTTGCGTCGCCTTTGCCGTCATTGTCGTCATTTATACTAGGGATGTTGCCCCCGCCTCGTTCTGGGTGCCTTGTCAATGGGATGGTGGTAGTGGGAGGCACACGTACCTGTGTCGCACTCGCCGCCCTTGCCCTCGTCGTTCTGCTCGGCACTTTTGTCGTCATCATTGCCATCGGTATCGATGTGGGGGTGCACCTTTGCATCATCTTGGCCATCATCACTGTTGGTGGGCATGCCACCTACCTTGTTCTGGGCGACTCATCAGTGTGACAATGCTAGTGGCGAGCACACATACCTGCATCGCTCTCGCCACCCTTGCCCTTGCCATGTTGTCCCTGTCACGGCGTGCACTAACACTGTCGTCACCCGTTGTGGTACCGCGGATGGGTCGTCGGTGCCATTGCGTCGCCTCTGATGTCGTCGTCGGTGCCGTTGTGGGGCCACGCCCTTGCGTCACCTTCACCGTCATCGTCGTCATTCGTTGGCATGCCGCCCCTCCCTCGTTCCAGATGCCTCGTCAACGCAACAGTGGTGGTGACGGGCGCACGCACCGTGTCGCCCTTGCCCACGCTGTGTCGTCCCAGCACTTGCCGCTGTGGTCCCGCGGAGGGTTGTCCTTACTGAGGGCAGGGAACTTGGCGAAATTTGTCGGAACTTGGCAGAACTTGAAGGGGAGGTCACGTGAATTCTGAACCTGCGTGCACGTGACTGTCCGAGGCAGGCGTTCTTGTTCCAGTTGTCATTGGCAACCTGAAGACGCATTAAGAGATGCTACCAGTAGATTAAATCACCCACCAGTTCTGTCGCTTCCTTCTCATAGGCCTCTGAGCATATATCAGTGGGAAGAATTACCTTTGATTGTCTAGACTTACTGCGCATTGTTCGTTGCTTAAACTGCTGTAATACTGATTAAATTAGGTCAAGGTTCCATCTGTCGTGTCTTTGAATGCCTTCAACCAGCGGTGTGCACATAGGTTCCTGGCAAAATCTGAGAGTTAAAGTGCA
>JBBPUG010001279.1:0-10816 GCA_038094535.1 Tubosaeta aff. alveolata
GATGGATGACCCTAACACTGACATTCCTAACAAAATCTAACCTTGTGTGATCCAAAATAATTATATTTGTCTGTACTACAATACAAGTAATCTATACTACACCGGTGGTGATGGCAGGCACACCATCGCATTGTACATACCCCACTCATCCTCGTTGTGCTCACCATGGTGGTGGTGGCAGGCGCACCGTTGCGTTGCCCGCTCATCCTTATGGTGGTCACAGTGGCGGTGGTGGCGGGCATGCCATTGCGTTGTCTGGGCCCCCCTCATCCTCCTTGCGGTCACGATGGTGGTGGTGGCAGGCTTGCCGCTGCGTTGCTCATGCCCCCCTCATCCTTGTCGCGATCGCCATGGTGGTGGCGGCAGGTATGCAGTTGCGTTGCCCGCGCCCCCGTCAACCTCGTTGCGATTAGCGGTGGTGGCAACGGTGGACTCACCGTTGCATTACCCAAGTCCCCCTCGTCCTTGTTGCAGTTGCCATGTGGTGGTGGGTATTGCCTGCACCCCCCTTGTCTTTGTTGTGGTCGCTGTGGTGGTGGCGGCGGGTACGCAGTTGCGTTGCCCGCACCCCCGTCGACCTCGTTGCGATTAGCGGTGGTGGCAGCGGTGGACTCACCATTGCGTTACCCAAGTCCCCCTCGTCCTCGTCGCGGTTGCCATGTGGTGGTGGGTATTGCCCGCACCCCCCTTGTCTTCGTCATGGTCACTGTGGTGGTGGCGGCGGGTACGCAGTTGCATTGCCCGCACCCCCATTGACCTCGTTGCAATTAGCAGTGGTGGTGGCAGCGGTGGACTCACCATTGCGTTACCCGTGCCCCCTCTCGTCTTCGTCGCGATCACCGTGGTGGTGGTGGCGACGGGCTCGCCGTTGCGTTGCCCACGCCCCCCTCGTCATTGTCCTCATCGTGGTCGCCATGGTGGGTGTTGGCCGCGGCCCCCTCGTCTTCGTCACAGTGCCGTGGTGATGGTGGTGGTGGCGGGGACGCAGTCGTTGCACTCGCACTGGGTTGACACGGGTGAATGGGGTGCGCGTACTTTGGCAAGCACGCACCCGCACTAGGTGGACGCGGGTGACGGGTGAGTGGCGTGGGCATCTTGCTGGAGGGACATAGATACTGAGTGAGCGTGGGTGTGATTGGTGAGCATGTACCTCTATGTGCGTGCGTCTGTGGTGAATTGGAGCAAGTGTGGCGTGTCTGAGTGGCCGCGCTGACGTGTCCTTGTATTACATAATACGGACCTCTAAATTTTCACTAAGTCCCGTCCAGCTTCTTCCTTCTTACCATCACAACCCCGCGCAATCGCGCGCTCACCCACCTCTACCCTCATTACCTGCACCTGTGCACACCCATGCAAGGCCACACATGCAATCACAGGTGCACGCACACAGCACGCGCACTCGCACATCCTATGTACCCAAGCAAACGAAGCGCATGCATGTCCATCCAAGAAAGGCACGCATGCACCTGCAGAGCACACAAGCACCCTGCTCGCTGGCATTCACAGTGCGTGCTCGCCCAAGCATGTGCACACCATACTCACCATTGTCTATCCAGAAAACACGTATGCGCCCGAAGAGCATGTAATACCAGGTTCGCCCAGTGCAGGTGTGTGTTCACACAAGCACGCGCACATCCCGCTCACCTCATCACACGCACTCAAGCGCATCAACACCCAACCAAGTCAAGCCGTGCATTCCACCAACGCGCACGCGTGTCTACCCCAATATGAAGATGGTGCGTATTTGTCTAAGTACACACTCACTTGCTCATCCACATTCAGTTCTAGGCAATGTGTATGTGCACCCGTGTGCACTCTGATGCAAAGATGGTATGTACTCACTCCAGTATACACACACCTACTCATCCATGTCCATCTAGGTAATGAGGTGGGTGCATGCAGTGGGGATAGGTGTACATATGTACAGTAGATGATAGCTAGGCCTGAGTGTAATAAAGTACTAGTTATGCAATAATCATTTATGATTGGTTATCTGTTATTCTATGGTCTGAAGTGTAGTCTAGATTGGCTAGCATAGTCTTGTAGGTTGTATTGGCCACTGTAACTTCTGTAGTACCTGTAGTCTTGCTGACTACCATAGTCTTCAGATGGTTACCATAGGCCTAGGTTGACATGACCCTGGCTACAGTAGGCTACAGTAGAACCACACTAGTTACAGGTGGCTACAGTAGGACCTGGTAGACATCCATGGACTATGTAGTACTACATACAGGGGGGAAGACTCCAGGGACTATGATGGTTATAAAGACCATGTAGTACTATGTTGCCTCCTGTATCCAGACCCTTTTTCCAGATGCAGTTCCTCCATCTCCTGATAAAAAAGTGGGAGCGATATGTCCCGGGTATCGCGTGAAACCTCGGCCCAAATGTCCAGAAAGACTAAATTTGGCCGGTTTGCGATATGATCGTTCTTGAATGTCTAGAATTCATCGTCGTCTAAAGAAAAAATTTCGTAACCCTGATAATGAATCAGGGCATGCGGGGTATTGGAATAATGTTGAACCAGGATCAGATATCCCAGAGCACCTTCAAGAAAAGAAACTAGCTGTTTGTCATGGTATAATGTCCCTCGGATCCCCAGTACCCAGTCGTCATGGGGAGCCAGCTCCAATTGATGTGCTTGCACCTCCGGATCAATGTTGAGGTGCTCTACCCGAACATCTACCGCGCGAGCATGATGATTGGTGTGACCCATTGAATAGGTCACTTCTCGGAGTGCCTCGGCTGTGAGAGGAATACGATTGTGGCCAAGATAGTGGGGGATTCCGGATAGAATGCAAGGGACTGCTGGAACTCTGTTCAGAAGTCCTGGAGTTTCGAGGTGGTCGATGTCGTTGATGAGCTGCTGCTCGTATTGTGCTGGTCGGAAGTGTGGCGCTAGATAAGGGAGATGGATTCTGGTCTCCGGATCTATTATTCCGGATCCTTCCAGTTGGATTGGCTCATAGAGCCCATTGTCCGTTATCATTCCGTCTTCCCATCCTTGAGGTAACCGTCCCAAGGAAGTTTCAGATTCTGGAAATTGGAGTGTTGGAGAATCGGACGGTATTTCTCCTTCTTCTTGTTGTTCCTCCATCGAGTTGTCCAAGGAGAAAGGGGAGGGACTCAGGACTTACAAAATGGAGGTCGATCCCTCCTCTTCATAGAAACTGTCGAGTTCCTGATAGAGAGCTCGACTCTGAGCCTCAGCGAGGGAGTGCAGGAGGTCCTGATCTCCCAGAGAGGTTGACTGGGTTGTACTGACTGTTACGATTCTTTTCTCTCTCTTCGTCTTATGTACACTTCTCTTATCTTTCCTTTCAGTTCGTTCCCTTCTCATCGTAAACTACGACTTTCCCTTGAGGCTATCAACATTTCTTTCGGGTGATAACTCTTACCTTTGTCCCTCAGGCTCACTTCTTCTCCTGAGTAACATCTCGAACTGTCGTCTTGTCCTCTCACCTTTCTCTTTCCAATGACTTCCTCGTGTTGTCATTTCCTTTCCAAGGTAGATGACTCGACCTTACAGTTCCTTCTTTTATCTTGTCTTATCTTTGCTTTCTCATTGGACGATTAGCTCCGCAGCTGTCTCTCTCACAACGGCAATGTCTCTCCATGTTCCATAGTGTTCCATAGTGTTCCATTCTCTCACGGCTGGAATACTTATACCTGATCGCCTGTATAGTAGTTCCTCACTCTGAATCTACGCCATCCTGCGTACTGGTTCGTTGTCCTCGAGCGATTCTCGAGTCCTCTGAGTTCCTCGTCATTGTCCTCAGTCTTAGTCAAACATCCTTCGTCCAGACTCCTTGAATTCCTTCATCCTAAGTCCTTCGTCCTAGTCTATGATATTTGTCGTACTCATTCTTTGTCCTTGAGTGATTCTCAAGACCAGTGTGCTCCCTCGTCATCGTCCTTCGTCCTCTATCCTTGGTTCGCACTTAGCTTGCTAGGAGAGACGCTGTGGTACCTCTTCGTGATCGTCCGCCTCTCTTGGGTTAAGTCGAACGCTCTCTGGAGTATGCTTTGCGTTACACTGACCCAGGATGGGGATCGAGGAGTCAGAGTCATGTGAACGACTACCTCACTGGTTATCTCGATCTCGATGGCTGTGGATGAACTGGCAGAGGATGTTGTCGACATACTGAAGAGGATTTGTGGAAGGAAGGAGGTTTAAAGAGGAAGAGGAATTGGAGTGACTGGAATGGCAACGACGAGGACGATGAGGAGGTCTAGGAATTTGAGGTCCTAGAGTGGATGGAGCTGTTTGATATGAGGAAGATGATGGAGGTGAGTGAGCTGCTGGAGATCATGGATCGGACTGACGATATCTTGGAGGACGAGGTCCTGCTGGATAGTCTGGAAGAGGTGTGGATGGTATATCCAATTCCTGTTGAACTACAGCAGGAGGGAGAATGTCAATCTCCTCCGGATTCTCAGCAACGGATTGCTGGTTCTCATCTCCTTCAGGGTCTATACTGCTAGTTGCACCAGACGACGAAGGTTCTGAGATATGGATTGGAAGTGGAGGAGGAGATGTGGGAGTAGGAGCAGGGATGGCAAAGTGCGGATAGGGAACAGGATGCAGACTATATCTAGTCGGCACTCGACTAATAGCAATTGATTCTAGGCGTCTAATCTCCTCCAGGGAAACAGGAGGGTTGCCAAGATGGACAGTTCCAAACCAATAACAATAATGGTGTGGAGATGGATTATGATCGGTAAAAGTCAGAGGTTCCCAAGAGGTGTTAGCCTCGGAGTTTGTGGCAGGCACCACAGATGGGAATAGAAAGCCAGAAACAGATTCTGGAGATCTACTTACGATGTTTGTTTCGTGTATCTCAATGGGTTGTATCGGATCACTGGATCGGCGAACTGTGAACAACCGCCGGTCAGTATTGTGGGTCCATTGTTCCTCAAACATGAGAACAGGATTCGCCACTACTGCACCAAACATCGAATGCAAGATCGATGGGTTGCTAGAATCGGTCCAGCCGTAAGAATTCTCAGCATAGGCGATTGCATGCATAGCGCAATGTTCCACTAGTAGATCAATAGTGGTAGTGTGTCCCAGGGATGTTGCAAATCGTTCAGTTAAGGCCTCAAGCTCTGCTTGCACCATAGATCTGGTAGACATCTTGACTATATCAAAGACAGTAGTATTTTGCCCACCAATCTAGGCAGGGCTCATAACCTAAAGGAATGGGATAGGATGGCAAGTCCTAATATGGTCCTCTGGTGCACAGTGCCAGGGAAAGTATAATTGCCAAGCAAAGAGACTCACTTGACTTGCAGAGTGCTTGGTAAAGGTATAGGGATAATCTCCTTGGAGATTAGATAGTAGGGTGATAGAACGATATGAAAGAAGTGAAGATAAAAGCTTATTGTAACCGTAAATACATGAAACTATTTATACATTTCAGGTACACATGGAGATTTCCTAATACAGCATAGCAACATGGGGCATGAGGATGCCATAAGGCATCGGGCTATGCAAGGCTGTGTGCCATAAGGCACTAGGCTTTGTTAGTTCAAACTCAGCAAACACTGCCTCCCTATTGTTCTGCACTGCCCTATTGCAAATACACTGTAATGCTGACAGATGCTATGCTCAAGGCTATGCTGCTGACTGAGCAGCTTACCAATCCGTTTATAGCATGAGTCATACTCATTAATCATGAGTATTGCAGAACATCTATGACTGATCCTGTTAGTCCGGGTCAGTCCGAGTCAGTCCGCTATCCAGTTAATCCAGTTCTGGACTGTATAACTCCGGACTGTCTCATTTCGGACATCCGTACTTCCGGACCACAATCCAGAGTACCTGAGTTCAGTCATTTCGACACGAACCATGGAGCGTAGTATCTGTACTACGTTCCGGATTGCTCGTTCTGAGGCACCATCCGTTTGTGGATGAAACACCGTGGACATTAGGAGTTTAGCTCCTATCATCTGATGTAGTTCACGCCAAAAGGCTAATGTGAACTTCGGATCCCTGTCAGAGACAATCGTCTCAAACACACACTTCCCCATGTTGGGGGTGTGCAGGGAAATAATTGTTCTTGTACTGGAATCCGCATTTGCGCTCACAGTGGATATGCGGAAAATATTTGTATTTGGCTAAATGGAACCTTGGTTTAACCCTTTTGAATTAGATTAGACCTCTTTAAATGGTGTACATATCATATACATTTCTATACCATCTGTACACCATCTGTACACTATCTGTATATCTGTACATCTATATGTCTGTATATCCGTACATTTCCACCGGTAGAAATGGGGACTCATTAGAGTAAGAGTCAACGAGAGAAACAGATGGCCCACATGAATGATCAAAACGGCACCACCTCTCATTCACCGTGGGTAAACGGCGTCGTTGTTTGGATCTACTGTCGAGTGGTAGCGTCTGCGTAATGTCAACTACGCGCAGGCCAATGACAACAAGAGCTACTTACCTAGTCACTTCATACCCGACAGGAAAGATGTATCGCTCAGTGTGAAAGTGCTCTCGCATGCCAACTTCTCCGAGATTCACGACAGTCATGGTGCCCACATTGACGGTAAGCCCTTCTTGTCCCGTGGCGTGGTCGGGATGCTATAGCTCTTGGAAGTGACCGTGTGAGCCTTCAAACACTTTGGCTTGGTATGTCATTGGATATCAGAAGGTTGGGGTGCGGATGTGGTGGGTGAAATAGCATGCATAAGTGGTTGTCCGGGGGGTGGGGAGGTAGCGGGGGGAGGAACGAATGGTTGTGCGTTATTTTCGGTGTACGGAGCGGGCTGATAAGAACACTCCTCGGGAGGGGTCATGACAGGAGACAAGGGGGACGGCAGAGCAAAGGTCACGGGGAGCGTGGCGTCAGATTCGGTGGGTTTGGAGATGAGAAGTGGAGGAGTGCCACTCTCTGAGTTTTGAGAGGGGGTTAGGGTGAGGATAGGCTGTGTAGGAATTGGTGGCACGATGGGTTCCTTGCCCTTGGTTGTCACACGAGATCGCTTAGTTTGGCGGCAAGCCTGGCGTGATTCGTCCTCCAACTGTCCACGGTGTTCGTCGTCTGCACGCTTACGAGCGAGTGGACCGAGGTACCGAGAGCTAAGCAAGGGATCGAGGTTGTGATCCTCTGCCTCGTCTTCGACCATTGCCTGGCGTGGGTAGCCCTGGCGTGTTGGGTTCTGTGCGGGTTTTGAGTTCATGTATTCTCTGCAAGATGAGGTGGGAGGATGGGGTCAAATGGGACGCACTATCTTTCCTCGTGGAGCTTGACGTTTCGCTCTCCAGACAGCCTGAGCTCTGCCTGTGTCCTGGTGTTTCTGATGGGGAGATGGGTAGGAGGTGACGTACCTGTCGCACAGCCACCAATGGTGGCCGCCATCTGCTCATTCACTCCCCGAACATTCCCTCTCCCTTCTCTGCTACGACCTCGAAGAGGCGTCCAATGACATACTTCAGCTCCACGACCCTCGACAAATGATACAGGACGCCAAGGACGACGACGATCAGCCCCCTACATTCCGTCCCAGGTGTATACACGAACTCGAGGACCCGTCGGGGACGGGGAAGAAGAAGCTACGTCAGCTGACTCTTCACATTCGATGCCCCGATAAAAGCAAGTTATTTTCTCGGCACGCTCGTTTGGCGAGGACGGAAGCGTGTGTACTGAACTCATTTTTATTATCTATGTAAGCGTCGTAACTCTTCCATGACAATCATCCTTTACGGCGTGGCAGTCACTTTCACCGGACGACTTCGCACATGGCGACTCCGTTCGCATTGCTATTGGACTACAGTGTTGTGCGACTGCATCTTTGCGAGCCAGCCTGTCTCGTCGCCATCAAGTCCGCCTCGAAAGTGAGCGAAGCGGATTGGGATTGCACCTCCGTCGTGACCTTGGATCAAGCGTGTAACATGTTTGAATAGAGCAAGAGTTCTGACGGTCTCTCATTGGGTAAGACGGGGTGGTGGGTACGATTGTTAACTTGCAGAGGAAACAAAGGAGTCGCGTTGGCTAGAGTCGATAGCGCCTCTACCTGTTTCCCGGATTTGCAAACGTGGTATCTTGCCGTCGAGCACACCAAGGGTTTCTCACTGACTGAGGGCCTAGTTGAACCAGGCGAAACCGCCACCCAAGCTGCCCCTTGCGAGCTCCAGGTGCGTCCTCTCCGCACTCTGTCCATAGGCGGAAAGGCGGGATCGAGGTGCTTCGGCACACTGCTCTTCACCGTCGCCAGAGTCTACGCTGCACAGATGTACACGGGTGTGCCGAATGCGTGCGTCTTGCTGTCTCCTGCGTTTGTCTGGCTCACGTACGTGTCCCAGTAGGTCCGATGGTAACGGTGGTTCACCCCCTACCTCGACCCCGCATTGCCGCCCACTCCTTACGTGGGTGGATGACGTGCCATGGCTACCTGTCTCGTGCGCGGCGAGCCTTTTGTCGTGCGTGCAGGTTTTGATTGCGAGAATACGATAGTGATTGATTCAGGGGCGTGGTGGACGAGGCACGAGGTTCGTTGCAATTACATAGTACGGTGTGCTACCTACTCAACCTCGAGCGGTAGGCCAACACCTTTTACTGTAGAAATGCGACCTAGCTTCTTTGGTTCATACTGCATGTTCCACATACGCTTTCCTCTCCAATAGAACCAGCAACTGTCTGATTCAGTGCTTGATTGCGGGTGAACATGTCCTATCTGCGAAGCTTCGAATTCAAGATCGATATGTCGAGAGAGGCACTGGGTCCGTTCTGCACTGTGGACGTTTCGAAGCAGTGTGTCGTTCATAACATGCAGCTTGGCCTGCTCTCAGCCTCGAGCAGCTAACGAGGTGCATGCTGGATTGGTTGTTGTCTACTGACATGCCACGACGTCCTCCAGCTCGAGAGCATCCCCTGATGGGGTATACGTGCCAGAGTCCAGTCTGAACATGGTGTTGGAGATGGATGGTGCACGGCACGATATGCACAATACTTCACTCGCGCTGTAAGTTCACAGTCGTACATCCAATGAAGTGCTTTATGACAACCGCTTGAAGCAGATGCCATCACCTCGCCCCAGCCCCCCAAGTATGGGGATAAAATCTTCTTTTATGGATGGGGCACTGTCTCTCCTCTCAAACCCCAATATCGTTCTGCTATTCCAGGGGCAGAGCTTGCGTTGTCAGCCATCAGACCTCGTATGTGACCTGGGTTCCAGAGCTGGAAAACGTGCATATGTACAGACTGGGATGCCACATCGTGCATGAGCCGTTGAGTACATACCATCGGTTCATCCGGCGCTAGGCCTAGGGCTTATGCTTACACTTCTCCGAGTTCGCGGATGAATAGGTTCGACGTGGGGACCTGTGTGGACTTGGAACATTCGATTCAGAGGCAGCCGACATACACTACACGGTATGGGGTATGGAAATGAGATTGTATAGGGGTCAGGGCCGTCCAGGGAGGGCAACGTCCGTGATCGATCAGCTCGATCGATGAGCGGAAAGAGGTCGTGGCGGTGCGGCCGGGGCTGTGGTCGGGACTTGGACGCGCCCACTGTGGGGACTGAATTTTTCAGACTAATTGCCCCGTGAGAAAAAGCATCCCAGCCACCCACTTTCGCAACGCAACCTTTACGCGGACAGATAACGACTGGGTACGAGAGACTTGCAATCTACCACTACGGGCTTACTGATAATGCATTTCAAGGAACAGTCTTGCTCTGCGTGACATGGCTAATCTTTTGCGCTCTGCGAAGTCAGGAGGTGACTGGGGAGGGAGTGAGCTGGCGGCGTATAATATCGAGGTTCAGTATCAAGACGCAGCCACGTTCTTCGGTGTCTATCCCCTGCCGGAGTCGACGGTCACAGATGAGGTTCTAACGAGAACACATGCGGACGACATGGAATCCGATTCCAACTATAAACTTCTCCGTTACATGGATCTAGCCATGAATCCTGTTCCAACAGAAGAGTCAGCAGTAGATGACTTCGCTGTCCACTTGCTCACAGTGTTGGGTTACGTGCCGCGACGCCGGATGGCGCGTACTCAAGCAGACATCCCGTTCCGAATTTGCGGCGAGCTACGCCACGCGAAAACAGACGTGTGCGTTGTTGACTCAGACGATATTCTGCTGCTAGTACAGGAGTACAAGCGACACATGGAACCAAAGGACCCAGAGCCCTAGCTCATCGCTGAAGCCATCGCCGCTTTTCAAGCGAATAACATCAGGCACATCCGGGTCCTCGGCGGGAATCCAATTGAGGCCAAGGTGATCCCCGGCATCATCTTGGTTGGTTCCTCCCCCACCTTTTTCAAGGTGCCCGTCACTTCGGAGCTTGCACAGGCCGTCGCACTTGGTGAATACCCCGCTGCACGTACCGTAGTTCATGCGCATCTTCCAAATCTTCCTCGCCCTGCTCAACGTCTCAGCGAGGGGATGAAGCCATTGGACAATAGGAGGCGGATTCTTTCCTGCTATGAAGCATTCAAACGCTTTGTGAATTGGTGTATGCGCCTTTTAGACCCTCCCGCAGAATGCAAAACTCACTATCTTAGATCCAAAAGTCGACAAAGTAGTGTAAGGGTTTTGAAGGAGGAACTTGACCTATTGGTTACTGAGCTCTTCTCAAGAGAATGATGTTGTAAGTCTAGTGCACAGTCAATATGATTTCTGCTCACCATGGAGATATCAGTGACTGCTACCCCCATACCTGGGTAGGTTGTCCAAGTTATACGGCTGCTGGATACCAACATCCTTATTATTCGTTATTATAAATTAGACTCAGCACACGCCGTTTTCTCGAGTTGATGAACATATCTTCTGTAAACTAGGCATGGAG
>JBBPUG010001280.1:0-10813 GCA_038094535.1 Tubosaeta aff. alveolata
TACCGGTACAATGGGTCCCGATGAAAAACGACGATCGTCGTTCCTTTCCTACTTCAAGTATTAACACGTTGACAATGTATGCCACCCGTATTGGGGCACAAAAGAAGATAATTAGTTAGTTAGAAACAACTTTGGTGCACCGGTGTAGCGGGAGTCCGAGGAACCGAGCTGCCAAACTGTTCCTGCTATCGATTTAGTATATGCGAACACTTACTAATATGGGTCCTGAGCCTGATTGATTGGTCGATCAGGGGTCCTGCTGTCAATGTCCGTAGCAGGCAACATCTACAAGGGGGTCAAGTAATGCTACCACTTCTCCCTGCTAAAATAGTGCTTAGCAAAATCCTGATCCAAGTCACATGAGCACAAAACTGCAATTCAATGGCAGATTGGTCATTCCAAGTGGTGGGCAAGCCAAGAATCTTTCCAAAGGGCAGAGCTAGAATTATCAGCCAGGGGTCTCTTGATTAGGGTACACTTTGGTAGTACTAGTGTAGCTGTGGAATCTACCACATGTCACATGTCAGTTCAGCCAGTCAGAGTTTGAAGGCTGTTGCTTGGCAAGATAGGTCAACCTATTCCCTTGGAAATTGGAATAGCAGTACTCCCAAGTCAACTGCTTTGGTGGCACATGCCTCATGTAGAAATTTAAACTGATAGGAAAAAAGCCACTATACAGCACTGCATAACCAGGGGTTAGGCTACAAAACTACTGGGTCTACCCATGCTATATAGCTCTATATAGTGCCTGCACCATGGTTACTTCTTCCAGGTGTATTTCCACCACCATAACCATGGTGGTGCATCCCAGATCTGTCAAGGCTACCACCATAACCATCCTCATAACCAACATTGTGCCAAGGTTGCAACTGCCAGGGCTGATACCCCATGGCCCTCTACAAGTTAATGACGAGAACATTCAGTATTATCAAAATAACATTTTGGTTAATGCACTATACCCCTGGGCTATTACCTGGCATACACACTATACTGAGCCTTTTCATCACAATCAATATATTGTCACTTACTACTGCTGGTTCCATGCCAGTGGTGTTCCTGTTCTGACACCTCCTTAATGGCAAGAACATTTAGTATTATCAAAATAACATTCAGATCAACACACTGCAAACAATTGTCAGCTGTGTTGGTGATTTATAATCTTGACACTTACCAAAATTTTCCTCATGGTGGCCCATTTCAGTAAGAGCTTCATCAATACCAGCATCATTCCTATAGCCTCCCTCAGAACCAGTGCCCTCTTCATAGCGAACATACTACAAGTTATTCAACTGTAAAAAAAATTGGTGTCACCAAAACAACCTCAGACTCACTGTTAATGACAGTCAGTTGTATGGACAGTATCCACATTCATTTTCATACACACCAGCAACATTAGGATTAAGTGGACTTACAGGACCACTTGTCAGTGATGAGTGGTAGCCAGGATGGTCACCAATTTGAGCCTGAAGATAAAGCAATCTGGGTCAATGAAGAAACACCTTAATGAACTCACTGTAAATGATCATCAATCACATGGAATTTTTTGTTCATGAACTTGTCACTTACCAATGGAAGTGCTATCATGTGGTTCATTGGCCCCACCAGATCTGGGAGAGGAAGAACAGTCCTTTTTTTTGCTGGAAACAACAGTGGAAGGAGCATCAGATTTAAGTAGGGAATAAATACAAAATACACCTCACCTGAAGCAAACTCCCCGCTTGCTGAGTTTCATGCTCTTCTCGCGGGCTGGGCTACCCACAAGGTAGTTATCCACTGTTGCATCCGAAGTCAAATAGATCTCACATATTTTTGACATTTTTCCACAGTGGCTCTAGTGTGCCCGGTTGCCTGATTAGTATGTGTGAACACTTGTTATCAGAAAGTAATGTCTGACACATACTTCATATGCCAGGAAGAGATATCCATCCTGACGGGTACGGGTGCGGATGTGACGAAGGAGACAACACTCGAGATAATAAATATGAAGAAAACGGAATAGAAATACATCACGGAGAGGGATAGTAGAGGACAGTCGGCCGTCAACAGCACTGGATGACTCGTGAGCTGGAGAATTGAGAATTGAAGGGCTGACGAAAAGCAAAGTGAGCGAGTCGATATGAAATGAGTGCATGCTTACTAGCCAGTACCTGTGGGTGAGAGACGAGAAAGCCGGGACTTTATACCGTACGAAATGCGTGCTGCACTTGGCGGCACGGATGTAAACACCCTTAAGTTTTCAAGGTTCTGGAGATACGACCGGAAATAACTTCATCCACATGCAGCCTAGCAGATATCGATGATTTCCTTTTGCCGGGCTTTGTTTCGTTGTTAGCGTTTTATCGCAATCCTCTCCGACTCCACCGCCAGGAATTGCAACTGCCCGATACTACTAATTTCCGGGGTACTTAGGTGAGGCGACGCTGTGTTCGGAGTAAAACGCGGTACAAAACCCTACCGTCATGACGCTCTTGAGTTTGAAGCTAGACTGAGGTCATGCGCATGTACGCGCACCCAAATGACAGTGAGTGCGGGGCGTAACAACCCACACAACACCCGCGAGACGAAGAGGAGGGTAGGGGCGCAATATACTCTACACGCATTGTAGTTGCGGACTCTGTGTCATTGACTTACGCAGGGGTGTTGTCGGTGGTCGACATGCCAGTGGCCAGTATTTGGACTGTTAAAACCAAGTCCAGAACTGCAAGCGTTTGAAGATTGATGAACTAAGCTTGGCAAGTTCTCAAGTCATGTAGAATTATATGCAAAGGTAAACAAAACACAACGAGCCCTAAAGGGTTGTACGACGATAGGCAAAGCAACCCGCGAACATAAATAAAATCCTGGTCCGAAAACGACGTCAGAGCACATCTTGGGCTTCCTCCATAACCCGTCCTACATCAGGTTAATAAGGCTCACGACAAAAAGGCATGTCAGCACACTCACTTCAACATACATGGTGAGATGACTCCGCGCAATCGCCTTTTCGATGCCCTTTCGACCAGGAGCCTTCGCCCACTCGGGTGGCGCAAGCGTCTGCACGTCCTCGGCAAGGGACACTGAAGAGAACCCTTGGAACAACCGGACGAGGAAGTAGGATACCTCGTTGTACGCAAACTACCGACGCATTAGAATATCAGACCTCACGGAGACGATCATGTACCTGTTGGCCCAGACAGATTCTCGGGCCGGCATTAAACGGCAAGAAGATAAACGGATTGGGAGTCAGGTACTTTTGGAGGCGTTCGTCGAGGAACCGGTCGGGATCAAATTCGTCCGCTGAGAGACATGAGCGTGAAGCACGAGGGAGAACAAAACCGTCTTCACCATCTGGGCCCCATAGATCCTTCCTACGGTGCATGAGTAATACGGAATAGCCTACGCTAAACATCTCGTTTCAACATCAAGAATGCCACGGACGTCGTCTGACTCACCGCGTGTTTGGAGGAACATAAATTGGTCGCCCTCCTTTTCCAGCAGGCAGAACTACCGCCTCGGTGCTCGTTCTGAGAGTATATGAGTCAAGATGTTTTTATGTAGGACGATGGTCACACCTAGCATTGAAGGGACTAGAGAACGAACTCATCATCAGTATTCTTCCCTTTCAAGCGTAATCCTAGCTGGCTTACACAGGAGGATATAGTCGGAGAGTCTCTTCAAGGACCGTGAGTCAACGGTGTCCTGCGTGATTTGGGGAGGCATACCATTAACGACTGCCCTCAAATATTTCATCTCGCGCAAATCTTCCAACGTAGGCGCCCTCGAGTTGCCAACCGTAGTCAGAATCTCCTCGCGAAGTTTTCGGAGCACATCGGGGTGCTGGGATAGCATCCATACAGCGAACGTCATAGTAGCTGCCGTCTATCCGAGAGCATGAATATACCGTGCACGCTTGACACAGAAACCGTAGTGTGCTCACTGTATCCCGACCGGCGATCATAATGTTCAAGGTTTCGTCTCGGATCACGGTGAGATCTATAGAAATGTGAGTGTACGACGCAACATACGAGGGCGGTCACGTGCTCACCCTCCATGTAATTGACAAGATGGTCGAGCAGTGTCTCTCCCTCTATCGTGTCAGTTTTCTCGGAGACCAAACCAGCTGCCTTTAGCTCCTTCTTCTTCGCCAGCGCTTCCTCCACAATCGGGGTGATGAACTTGTGGCACACATACATGTGCTTCTTGACCCGATCGCTCCAAAACTCGGACAACCGCCAGTTCATCCCCACGCGTTGGCGAGACGAGGTCGCCGACTGCGCCTCAAGGAAGGCATGGAAAAACAGGTTGGCGGGATGGCTCACGAACGCGTCGTCCTTGGCAAGCGGGGAATTTGGAGGATAAACGAGGCCAGCAGAAAGCGAGCAAACGTCTTTTCCAAACAGGAACTCCGTCGCGGAGTC
The DNA here is from genome assembly GCA_038094535.1 of Tubosaeta aff. alveolata. Classification (NCBI taxonomy): domain Eukaryota; kingdom Fungi; phylum Basidiomycota; class Agaricomycetes; order Boletales; family Boletaceae; genus Tubosaeta; species Tubosaeta aff. alveolata. The sequence goes on from JBBPUG010001280.1 coordinate 4,398, forward strand.
CAAGGTGAAGCGTGAGATCATGTCCTGATGCTTATCGTGAGGAGGCACAGCCAAACGCCGCTCACGCTGCGCACCTGAAAGTCGACAGGGTGGCCCTGCTTGAGCCTCGCTTTCAACTGTCCTATGGCATCGTTGGCGTGCTTTTCGAATATTTCAAAGTCATTGATCCGATCCCTGGTGAAGAATGGGCGCGTCATAGAACGATGAAACCTATCACAAAAGATATCTCAATACGTGAGCAGCGTCCCGAGCGGTCTTTAAGCGTACTTCCATGTCTCTCCTATGAACGCAGATGAGCAGGACATAGAGGAGATAAAATAGACCACACCATCGGAATTAAAAACACCGGTTCCAAGCAGGGAGAAAGCAATGTCATGCGACACCGGCCCTGCCACGATGCTTCAGATCAGCTAACATGATAACTAGGAATAATCACCTTTCCCAAAGGAATTGAAATTGGTTGCGAGGATCGCCTAGTTGTACTTGTGAGCAAAAGAGTCTCGGACAAGACCGGCGAGCTTGCCTTGATATGCTCAGGTTCCACGGTAATGATCTGTACATCATAAGTCATCAGCATCCAAACTCGTGGCAAACAAGGACATGCCCTGCTCTCCCAAAGCATTCTCAGAGCCGTCGTGTTACCGTATTTCTTGCATTGCTCATCAAGGACTTCCCCTATACGACGATGAGCGCCATACCCACACAGATCCAAAAGACACATGCCCAAGTATCCTTTGCGAAAATCCCGCAGTCTAGACAGCAGGAGATCGAGGCCACCTGGCAACTTGCTAGGCACCTTGGGGGCCAGAATGGCACCATTCATTGCGGCCTGACGTCTATCACGATTGTCTGCATAGAGGATACTACTCGTTAGAGATAGCGGAAAGAATGCCAGGCAGAGCGGTAGCCGGAGCCAAGCGGGGATGGACAAGTCGAAATACGATTCGAAAGCCAAGACTCCACAGTAGGCTAGGGCAGGAGGAAGGATGATACGGGGAGCGTTAGAGGCGATGAGAACAACGCCAGGGGGTAACTCCATGTTGAGGTAGTATAAATGACGAGGGGGCGAACACGTTAAAGCCGCAGGCTGGAATGAGGGCATTTATATGCAAAGTCTCGACGGCATGTGTTTGCCTCGGTACTCACTGCGGCCTCCTTGTAACCGAATGTTAGAAACTCGTCTTACGAGTGTAACACATGAATGAAAGTCATCTACCGTACCTCATAACATTCGGCAAACTAGCCTAAAGGCGGTTCTTGCCGCTGTCCCAAACACTGCTTTTCAGCCGTTCATCAGAAAGTGTACGTAGAGATGGGTGGTACGTACCCCTCAATGTTACGTGGCACTTCGGCAGACCCTACCAACAAGTTGACACAGCTCTAGGACCGGAAGCAAGGGTCCGCTGCGGAATGGTGCATGTGAATATCCGGCATACGACAGCCTATCAGTACTAGAGATGGTCTTGAAGCTTGAACTGAAGCCCATAGTGCATCGATCGCAAATCGTTAGTCATACAGTCCGGCCAAATTACGCAAAGATATTTTGGTCAAAGTCGTCGAAAAGAATACAATCGTAACATATTAGCAGGGACACGTAGCAATGCACCAGAGGCAAAAGACAAAAGCAGTGGCATTCTATTACATGGATGGCAAGTTTTCATTCGTCTACTGAACCGTCCTAGTTTAGAAGCACTCTGTAAAGATAGGTAAGCCCACAAGAGCAACCAAAAAAGACTGTAAAGACGTACTGCGGTGAACGATACCAGGCCCAGACTCATCATACTCTTGCTTGGAGCACCACAGATTCTGGAACGTGCTGAGGGAGGCGAGAATAGAACCACCAATCCAAACCGAGTATTTCCGCTCCGGTGGCGCAACAATCTTGACCTGCAAAGGGGAATGAGATGACGGACAACTCGACTTCCACGCACTTGACTTACCTTCATACTCGATGGCGAGAGTGATGTCAATTCTTTCTGCATACGGTCCGCAATACCAGGGAACATAGTGGTACCGCCCGAAAGGACAACATTGCCATATAGGTCACGACGGATATCGAGGTCACATTTAAAGATCGAGTTGTACCTTAATCGGCGTGGTCAAGTTGGAAGCATTTTAACCTATTCAGTTACTCACGTAGTTTCATGGATACCAGCAGCTTCAAGACCAATAAATGCAGGTTGGAAGAGAGCTTCAGGTGCACGGAATCTAAATGGCCAAACTTAATGACGCTTCTTGTCGACGATGGAATACCTACCGCTCGTTGCCAATGGTAATGACCTGACCGTCAGGAAGCTCGTAGCTCTTCTCCAAAGCAGATGATTGAGCAGCCGTCTGGAGTTCCTGTTCAAAGTCGAGAGCAACATAGCAAAGCTTCTCCTTGATGTCACGGACGATTTCACGTTCAGCAGTTGTCGTGAAGGAATAACCACGCTCCGTCAAGTTCTTAATCAAGTAGTCGGTCAAATCACGACCAGCAAGATCGAGACGGAGAATGGCATGAGGAAGGGCGAAACCCTCGTAGATGGGGACAGTGTGAGTGACACCGTCGCCCGAGTCCATGACGATACCCGTTGTACGGCCAGATGCATATAGTGACAAGACGGCTTGGATAGCGACATAGAATGCTGGCGCGTTAAATGTCTCGAACATGATCTGAGTCATCTTTTCACGATTTGCCTTGGGATTGAGAGGAGCCTCGGTGAGCAGGACGGGGTGCTCCTCTGGAGCAACGCGAAGTTCGTTGTAGAAAGTGTGGTGCCAAATCTTTTCCATGTCGTCCCAGTTCGTTACAATGCCGTGCTCGATTGGATACTTCAAGGTGAGAATACCACGCTTTGACTGGGCCTCATCGCTGGACACCACATATAAGCACCTGGGAGGGCGAGCTAGGCGATGGAGCATACCCGACATAAGAGTCCTTTTGGCCCATACCCACCATCACACCTTGGTGACGGGGACGACCGACGATAGAACTACCGATTTTGTATTAGATAAATTACCAATCTGAAACCCTAGACCACGTACGGGAACACGGCACGGGGAGCATCGTCGCCTGCAAACGAAAATGAGACGAGGAAAAGGTACGGTGAAGAGGGCGCGATTACCAGCGACTGGAGGGGGAGGTCAGCGAGCGTTCTGTAAAAAGAATGACGAGCACGTACAGCCAGCTTTGCACATGCCGGAGCCGTTGTCGATGACCTGATGAGCGATGAGGGGGTTGTCGACGTCGATGAGCGCGTACTTACGAGGGCGGCGACTTCTTCTTCCATGGTAGATTACTGGTGGGGTAGGATGAGCAGAGTGGACAAGAGATGGAAGGAGATGAGGCTGATCAGTCGGAGTATTTCAGCTTTCAAACCCAGTCTGCGGCAGTGACACCCCAAAACAAGAAAAAACAAATATCGCAGTCATCCACTCCCCACGTTTAGGGTAGGCTTGCAGGACACCGACAACCGTCAAAGTATCACGTAGCCGAGAGATCCATCCAGGGAGTCACGACCACTGCCTCAAGGCTGGCCTGCCAATCAGTGACTACATGGCTGTGCAGCTGAGAAGCACAGCCTGCGTGGCTTCTTTATCAACTACTACACCTGCCTTATTTGATCGTCCGTGCGAATGTCTGGGTTAGCCTCACCGCAGTCAATCATCGATGGCCCCAACGCAAAGCACAGTCGTCGCAGCACCGACGCCCACCTCATCCTCAAACCCACCCGGACATCGCGTCTCCATACCCGCCATGGCCGTCCTCGCCTTCTTCCTGGTCATCATGGCCGCCTTGCCCATCGCTATCCTCCTCCGTCAACGCAACACACGGGCCGCCTTGAAGCACACACTAAAGGTCTCACCGCCCCCCCGCGGCCGCCGGCCCTGGATCGCCTGTCTCGCGCGCAGTTCCCCGACCCCCTCGGATCCGCCGACCGCAGTCGGCGCACTCCACGCAGCGACCGCGCTCCTGGCTGCGGCACCTTGCCAAGCGTTCTCCTCTCCCATGACGATGCACTTTAGGATCCCGCTTCAAGACAAGACCGTTCTCATCCTTGGTGCGCCGTGGTTCCCTGCTGGTTGCGGAGCGCAGTGCTGCGGCACCTCGACAGCCTCTCGATCTCCCCGGACCGATTATACTTATGCCCACGATGCCAGCGACTTCGATCGCACAGTAGTCAGCCGATAGGAGGAATGCACAGCGAATCAAAGGACCGGAAAAGTTTGTTGAGAATACAGCAATGCTAGATAGCGTACACGCCTCAGATATCTGTACCAGGCCCTTCCAACGCCTGTGCGCAATAAATACCATGGAAGCCAAACCCGACGACGCAGTCCATGCTCGCTCTCCCAAGCTCTTTCATGTCCTCGGCATCCAACACCAACAAATAGCTCTTTTCTGCAAACCCGTCGAGCACGACGGACAGCAACACGCCGTCGTCTTCTTCGGTGCCCTCGGGGTTCGCGACAAAGATGGGCTCGCCAGGGTTGTGCCCCTGTGTGGTCCAATACGTCGCCGTGTGCGTCTCCGTGTCATACTTGACGAGCCCGTCAAAGAACGTGCTCAACCCGCGGTCGCACACGCCGTAAATGTACCGCGAGCGCTTGATGAGGAACCGCGGATTGATGACAGGGAGGTCGCACGAGTGGTCGGGCTCCGCGGTGTGCACCGTGACAGCCTCGCGCGCTTCCGACGGTGCGTCGATGGTCGTGTTCACACCAGGCAATCGCCACCGTCGTAAGAACACCTCACAGCTCTTGCGTTTCTCGCCCACATAGTCGAGCGAACCAGCAGAGGTGGATTTGATGCGATTGTAGTAAAAGCGTTTCAAAACGTCCAGGTTATTGTAAATCGAGAGGTCAGCTATGATGTCGATCTGGGAGGGATCCGAGGGAGAGGGCTCCTCCCAGGCATTGACGGTATGGAAACAGAAGAAGGGGTCACATTCGTATTTGGCGACGAGGCCTTTGTTGTGCTTGCGGTCAACGATATACCACATCGCTCTTTTCGATGGATCGAATGGAGCGATAGCGTCGAGCATGTTCTTCTCCCACAAGATCTTTGCCCCTCCCCACGAATAATGTCCACCCCAAACACACAGGATGAAGTAGTTCTCCGTGATGAGCGAAGAGTGTAGGTAGGCAGCTGGTGCATCTGTGATAGTCGCCAGGATATCCGTCTTTCCCGTCGCGGCAGACACGCGGAATACCCTGTACACCGATTCTCTGCCAAGAGCGAGATTGTAGTTGAAGACGTCTCCAGTGACAGGGTCCGACTTGGCATGCGCAGCAGAGAGAATTCCGGTGAGTTCGGGGTGGAGCACGGCTTGTGTTGCTAAGCCCATTGGCTCCAGCGTTTCAGAGTCGATTTCGCGTAGTTGGGCACTGTCTGTTTTGGCCCAGAGAGACTGGATGCCAGATGCATGACCTCCCTTCTTCTTTCCTTCGCTCGTATCAATGTCCTTGAGACCAGGTGGGTTCACCGAGAGCGTGACGCCAACATTGATCTGATCATCCGGCTTCCTTGGTTCCGGAACGAACATGCTCATGACCTTTCGGAAGAAGCTAGTACAGGGGTCGCGCTTCTGCGCAAAGCTGAAGCCAGTCATCTTCCCGGTAGTGCGGATGTCTTCGATGAGCGGATCGACGCTCCGACGAGAGTTGTAGATGACACGGGTAGAGTCGTCAGACTGGATGATCTGGAAACGGTGGTTCTGCGAGAAGCCATCGAACCAGTGATCAGTCGAGAAAGTGGTGCCATTGTCTGCTTTTACTTGGTTTCCCCCAGGACCTGTTCTGTACAGAGTGCCCGAGACGTACGCTGGGATGTCGCCAGACACTGTGAGCTCCACTGGCTCTCTTTCTTCGTGAATCACGTCAAACTGCAGAGAACATGGTCAACAACGACGCATTTGCGCATGTCAAAACGTACCCCAGCATCATTGGGCCACGGCTTCGCCATTGTTGACTTGAGTTGGGACACGAGACATATGACGTGCACCCCCTTTTAATTGCGTCCAAAAAGCAGTGCATACCCCGCATTGCCACAGATATCGCTTTGCACCGCCTCATGATCCCGTGATGGATGCATACTTTATGAGTGGTGGATATCAAGCCCTCCGGGCCGTCCTGGACCCAGGAACCAGGTTCAAAGTGCAATGATGCGAAACTGATCCCCAATGGACACAGGGTCTCAGCTTAGATTCGCAGATAAATTGTTTCTGAGTTTACTGATAAGCGTGTGAAAAAACGTTGAATCCATCACGTGCCATCACGTGATTCTTCCCCCCAACAACCTGGGGACCACCGCCATTCCAAGGGGTGGATTGGTCGACCCATCTTGCCGAGCGACCTATCTTCGAACTCCGACCGGCTGAACCGACACGTGACGCGTGAAATTAGGGTAGATTTCATAGCTACACTACCAAACT
>JBBPUG010001281.1:0-10811 GCA_038094535.1 Tubosaeta aff. alveolata
ATATAGCGCCTGACCAGGAGCCGAAACAACTTTTGAAGACACCTGAAATCCCCTTTCCTACACTGCCAAGACCCCGAGGGCTGTGTGCCTCATTCTTCTCGTGAGCTGGAGATCTATCCCGAGGTAACCATCAACTGCTCGGTAACAGCTCTGTATCAACTAATACTGAGCACGTACCGAGGTTCTGCGAGGAAAGGAGCGGGGGAGGCATGGGTTAGAGGAGAGATGTCGTGGTCAGGTTGAACGTCCCTGACGTCCATTCGCAGAGGCGCAGGAGCAGACATGACAGACGAGAGAAGAAAAGAGAAGAAAAATACACAAAGGAGACGCATCGTAAAAGATGCTTAAGGCTAGTGGATGGATAATAAGATAGTCGGGCCGTCAACGGCAAGCTGGTGTAGAGAATAGGAGCAAGGCTGACAGAAAGTAAACAGTGAGCAAGATTATATGAATTGATAGGTGCATACACCTACTAGCCAGTACCTGTGAGCCACGCGAAGTCAAAAGAGTGACTGCAGAAACAAAATGCACGTCAGCATTTTATGTATTCTGAGATAGGTGAAACAGGTCATTGAGCGCTTCTCAATTGATTGTAACATGATCGCTGACAGGCTAATTTGTCAAAGTCTAAAGAAGTGCTAAGCGAACTTGATCATACTTGCTCTTGCTTAGCAACCGTCGAGCTGCCGGTGGTCCTCGTCACCTACCTTCAACCGGCGTCCTTCTGACACACCACAACGCAAGGTACACTTGATATGTGATATATCCCCGTGGGAACTGCGCTCCGGGCGACATATTCGGCACGGCGACGTTGTGCCCGGACTGGTTGGTTGGCATTCCTTGGTTGAGCCTGATACGAACGCCTTGGCACCCCATGCAAAATATCATTGCAAATCCTTTCATCAGTGACCTCGAGGAGATTTATCCACTGCAACGTCCCACGCGTCAAGATCATATGGCTACAGCCAAGCGCGCTGCGTCTAAGCGAGCCGCCATTAGTCACAATAGTCCGAATTAGTGCGTTTTTAGTCAGCGTTAGACTTTTGCTTTCCTGATTGGGCCAGTCTCAGAGAAACATTTTCGCTTTCCTACTTGCCATATCTTCTATTCCCAACTATTCGGGACGGCGAAACCCAACTAAAACGCACTTCTCATGAAGGCATATCCTCAAAATTCAATCCGTTGTGCTAGTCTTATCGACGCGATCACTTTCCATGATTTAGTACCATGTCAGAGCGTCATGTAATTCTCTTAGACAAGTCCATACGAAAACTTGCACGTCTCGCTTCGTGTTGTTCCTCGGCTCTGTTGACTATCGTCATAGTGCTGCCAATTCGTCACGATCATCGTGCGTCCGACCACTATTCAATCACTCTTCGGCAAGCCTTTGTCCCTTCAAGGCGATTTGTGTTCGTGGCGCTTCGCATACACCCAAGTTCCCTCTAAAACAACTGTACAAGATCGATCGCTCGGAACGAAGTTTGCGCCTCCCGTAGTTAGTTCTCATCTCATCTGCCAGCTAAACCAGTGCTTTCTTGAAATGGGAGCGCATTTTCATCTTCGATACCCATCAAATAAACAGAGCCTATTGTTCAATTTCTTTCTTGCGTGTTCTCCCATGCCTCTTCCGCGCATTGTAGTTTATATCCGCGTCCGGATGGTTCTGACACATTTGGTACTACAGTCGTGGCATCTTTATATGTGAGTCGCCAACAGGCGTTGACATCCCGTGGGGAACAGCCGCACATCTTTTCTGTCCACAAAGTCCTTTTGTTCAGACTGTGGTCTATCCTAGCGTTCGGCATACTACCGCACGGAGACATTTTGCAATACTAGGAGATCAATGGCAGGAATGCCCGCTAATCACATTTGGGTGGACCAATGATTACCATGAAAAAATGATGCAGTGCAACAAGACCTAACACGAGGTGTATACGTCGAACTACAGTGGGAATATAGTCAAATGCAAGACGACAAAGGAGGCATGCATCGACCTGTGAGTCATACCGAAATGGCAGAATGATACTGAGGACGGTACTTTTTAACAAGTAGAATCAAGGCGCCTGTAATATGCATCATCAACGAGTCTTGCTTGTAAGATATAGAACGAGAAACCTACGTCGATCAAGTATTGAGCTCAAATCCCGATGTGCACAAACACGATCCGCTTCTCCAACGACACCTCGTCCGCAGTCTCGATCACTGCTGTGTTCAGCCCCGCAGCCGCATGCTCGAAATCGATGTTCGGGTGCTTGAACATCTCCTTGTAGAACCGAATCACCACCTGATGTGCCACCGTATCGTCTACCCGCCACAACGTCCCCATCACCCCGTTAAACCCTGCAGACTGCATCCCAGCCGCGAGACGGAGGACTTCGTCTGGCGTCGACGCATCTCCCTTGGCCGTATGGCATGCAGACAGAAACGCAAACTCGGAGTTCGTGTGCCTTTCCTAGATGATCCGCAAGGTGAGCTTATCGTCCCCCATGCGAACCACGAGTCGAAGGGCATTTCAGTGTATTGGGCCCCATGGCAAGCGACGTGGACCAAGCGGTGGTCTCGGAATGCTTGCACGGCCCCTTCGATGGACGCCGCGACCCCAGAGACGGTCTCGAATTTGACGTTTGCAGGCATGCTCGTCTCGTTACGGATCCTCCGGATTTCGTGATCCACCTCTGGGAGGTGACCCAGCCCTGTGTCTTTGCTTGGGTGCGCCTAACTGACAGTCACAAACGAAACCGCGTTCGGTGTTCCGGAGGGGTCATGCACAATCCTCCGAGAACGAAGACGATCGCGTGCGCGAATGAGAGCCGAAAGAGAGGGCGCGTAGGAAGAGACGTAGATATCCATCAGATTCTTCTTCCCATTACGATGCGGGCCTGCAGCGTGGAGTGGGAGGAAGGTAAACTTGGACGTTGGACACCACCAGATGCGTGACCCAGGTGGGAGCTGAACATCGTTTTCCAGCACAGAGACAATTTGTTCCACCACCGATGACCACAACTCCCGTAGCACTTCCTTTACATACAATTCTCTGTGTGATGACGCACCTAAAGCTCGTCGTGTCTGTGCAAAGGCAACCTATATCAAGTGAACAGCGTCCTGCCGAAGCTGCAACCCCACATTAGACATACAAGGAATGATCCATTCCGGTTCCAGGAAACCATTGTCTCTCGCACACTGCTCCAGACATATGGGCAGGAAGAGGGTGAGCGACACGACGACAAAGACTTCGCTGTGAAATGATTAGTGGACGACTGGAATTGAAGTGAGTCGTTATACAAAAGTGACTGAGACATGAGAGGCCTCTGCCTTGAAAAGTGAGGTGGGGGTGGGTGTGAACCTCGCAGAAAGAGATCAGAGGGACGGCTTTGTGGCTGTGGTCGTCCTAGTAACGATCCAACACATCTTTGAAAGCTCATGATTCGACACCCCTGTGAAATAGTGCGAGCCCCATGAAATAAATGGCGCCCTTGCCCACGATTCGGTGCATCACAAGGCTGGCACACGCTCAGCGAAACCAGTTCATGATTTTCATGTCAATTTTGTCTCCAACCGGTTCGAAGCAAACTGTCTTTTTAGCACGCGATTGTCATATCTGATACGCGCCAGAGAGAGGATATCGTGGTGCGGTCTGTTGTAGGACGAGATGGACGACGACGGGTTGTTTGGTGCGCGATTGAAATATGCTCTTGCCCCCACTCGCTCATACGCTATGGCAAAGGCTACCAAGGTCGAGGCATTCGACCTGGCAACCTCGGCTCCCGAGAGCACCCAGTGTTGTCCGTCATGCCCCAACGATGGTAGCAAGTGAGCCCTAAGAATCTTGTGCTGTCCGCGACGAGGCTGATAGAACTCGACTACCTAGTTTTGATCGACGTCGTCAACATGGATGCGCGACTCCACGGAAATGACTGGGATCGGCACGTTCTTAGACCTTTGTGCTAAATACTTGCAATGCTAGAGTGTGGTGTCAAGTTAAGTTGTGGAAATGTCGGCTGACCGAACAACTGGGTACGGGTGGACTCGAAACTATCGGACAAGGGATGCAATCCGTGCCCGGCAGTTTTTAGCCGTCACGTTGTTCAATATCGAAGCGAGAGAGCAATACGAAATCAAAGACAAGGCTATCAAGCAACAAGAGAGACGTGTTCATTCGATCCTATCACAAAAGAAAATGAACACGCTCCACCGGTATAACAAAAATTGGACTCAAGGCATCTGGACTGGAATATACTACATCAATACTTGTAAGGGGAACGGAAAACATACGCCGATTGAAGGATTCAAATCTCAATGTGCACCGACACGATCCGCTTCTCCGCGACCTCGATCGCCGTCTCGATCGCCGCAGTATTCAGTGCCGTAGCCGTGTTCTCGAAATCGGGATTTGGGTGTCCGAACAACCACCTGATGCGCGAGCGCAACGTCCACCCGCAACAGTGTCCCAATTCCCACCAGTACCTCGTCTGGCGCTGACGCGTTTCCCTTGACCGTATGGCACAGACAGGAACACAAACTCAGAGTTCGCGTAGCGTTCCTGGATGGTCCGCACCAGGGTGAGCTTCGCCAACCATGAATCGAGGGGCTTTCTTGCATCCTGTGCACCGTGGCAGGTGCAGCAGCGGTGGTCTCGGAAGACTTGATGCCGCAGCGCCAGCGACGGTCTGAACATGACGTTTGCAGGCATGCTCATCTCACTACGAATCCTCCTGATCTCGTGACCCACCTCTGGGAGGTGACCCAGCCCTGTGTGTCTGTACGCGGGTACGTCTGATCGATCGTCGCAAACGAAGCCAGGTTGGGTGTTCCGAGAGGCGAGCTCTCCTCTGAATCGAGATAATCGCAGGCACGAACAAGAACCGGAAGAGAGGGGGCGTGGGAGGGACGTCCGTAAGACTCTTCTTCGTACCCCAATCTAGGCCTGCAGCGTGGAGTAAGAGGAGGGCGAACTTCGAGGTTGCGCACCACCGCAGCCCGCTCACGCCAATGGCGAGCCAAAGAGAACGTCGGGCCATGTGGGTAGATGACAGGCACGAGGGAAAGGAGTAGTAGCAAGATGTCCGCGCAATACCCAGACGCAATGCCCGCGGTATGTCATGCGCAAGAGTGCGGTGGCGTATGTCCTGTTGGCTGCGTGCTCATGGTCCGGTCCAGAGGCGCCGAACAAAGGTATAGAGACGACCCCTGGGTCTGGGAGGACCGCCTTTTCGGGGTCAAGATCGGTGGAGCCCGTTCTGCGCTCCTCGCGTGCAGGGGTTTACAAGAGGACGGCTGCAAACCCCAGGAACAGTGGCTTGTGGCTCTCCCTGGGTGGCGTTATCAGTATTGTCAGTGGCATGGGACATTCACTTACGACGGTCCGCGACGCTGCCACGGAGATGACAGTGAGCGCCTGAAGCGCTACGGATATCGAACATATTTAGAGACTGGACGGATTGGAAGACATCGGAAATGACGCACCTAAAGCTTGCCGTGTCTGTTCAAAGCCAACTAACTTGACTGAATATCGTCCTGCCGAAGCTGCAGCACCTCTGCCCACACTTGATATGCTTGGAATGATCCGTCCTGGCTCCAAAAACCCATTGCAGTCTATTCCAGACAAGTGGGAGGGAAGGAGTGGGTGGCGATGTCATGACAAAGACTTCACTGTGAAATGATTAGTGAACGATTCGATTGAAAATGAGTCACAAAAGTCAGCCGAGGACATCACTGGTTTAGGCTTACCTTTGTATAAAATTATTTGCATCTCAATCAAGCAAACATTTGAGATGAGAATATGATTGTTTCCATGGCTAGCTAATCAATTTGCCACCACAACCAGAAGGTTTATTACACTGCTATACTACACAAAGATTGCTTGTTGTTCTGAGATCATAAATTGTCTGAGAAGTTGTCCATCTGTTGTGGTCTCCATTCTTATCATATGTAAGATCAGACAATTGACTTATACACTTGCACCAATATGCTATACAAATGTTACAATAAACCAGAATTATGTGAGATGGTATTGGTCATACATTATCTGACAAGGCATCTATCTGCTATGGTCCTTATTCCAATCATCAAGCCACTCTCCTGCAAGTATATAATATCAGACAATCAGTTTATACATTTATGCTAATATGTTATATATGTGTTACAATTATGTGAGATGGTATTGGCCATACATTGTCTGACAAGGTGTCTATCCACTGTGGTCTTTATTCCAATCATTAAGCCACTCTCTGGCAAGTGTATAAGATCAGCCAATTGGCTTATACATTTATGCTAATATGTTATACATGTGTTACACTAAATCAAAATTATGTGAGATGGTATTGGCTGTAAACTGTCTGACAAGGTGTCTATCTGCTGTGGTCTTTATTCCAATCATTAAGCCACTCTCTGGAAAGTATATAGGATTAGACAATTGGCTTGTACATTTATGCTGATTTGCTATGGTGTCAATCTGATGTGGTCTTTATTCCAATCATTGAACCACTAGACAATTGGCTTAAATGTTTATGCCAATATATTATACTTGTATTAAATTATTAAATTAGAACTTTGTCTTTGTGAGACAGTGTCCAATAATGCAATATTATGTGTCATCCTCTGGGTAGTAGGAACAGTTACCCCCACACCATGGTTGTCCCTGTCATCATTATGATTGTCCCGTCGACATCGCGCTCGCCTCTGCCGCCTCGCCCTTCACCTGCCCCGTCGTCGGCAGCAACCAGGCCGTTGCACCCTCCCCGTCATCGTTTCTCACCCTTGTCGTCGCCGGCAGTGTGGTGATAGGTGCGCCATTACGCCCCCTCGCCCTTGTCGTCGTTGGCGCTGTGGTGATGGTGCGCCGTCGTCTCCCCTCATCGTGATCTTCATTGTTGTGGGTGGGGGAGGCCGCCCATTGTTCCCTTGCCCTCATCGTCCCCGTCATTGTTGCGCCCCTTCGTCCTCGTCGTTACGGTGAGGGTAGGCGCATTGCTGGGCCACTGCCGTCGTCATGGTTGGCGTGCGCGCGCCCCCTCGTCTTGCTCGTGGTCGTCGGCACTATGGTGAGTGTGCATGGACGTGCGCAGGCTGTTGCGCCATCACTCGTCCTGGCCGGTAGAGGGCGCGCTGTTGCGCGCCCCTCGCGCCCCTTGTCGTCTGGTGGGTGTGCCGTACGCGGTTGCGCCCCTCCCCGCCGCCGCCGTGATGATGGTAATGGTAGTACCGTGTGCCATTGCAACCTCCTCGTCTAGTGGGTGGTAAGCGTGCCGTGCGCGGTTGTACCCCTTCCCGCCGCTTGGTGGGCGTGCCGTGTACCATCGCGCCTCCCCCCGTCCGTCGTCCTGATTGGTGGTGGGAGCGCCGTTGCGCTCCCTCGCCCTCCTCGTCGTCTTGCGGGTGGTGAACGCACCGTGCGCCGATGTGCCCCCTGCCGGCCGTCTTGGTTGGTGGTGGGGACGCCGTTGCGACCCCTCGCCCTCATCGTCGTCTTGCGGGTGGTGAGCGCGCTGTCCGCCAATGTGCCTCCTGCTGGTCGTCATGGTTGGTGGCGGGAGCGCCGTTGTGCTCCCTCGCCTCCCTCGTCGTCTTGCGGGTGGTGAGTGCGCCGTACGTCGTCGTGTCTCCCCCATCCGTCTTCCGGGTTGGTGAGGGCACGCCGTTTCCCTGCCCCCGCCCTCCTCATTGTCTTGTGGGTGGCGCGCGTGCTGTGGTCCCTCCGGCCCGCATGTCGTTCTGGTGGGTGGTCGTTGCGCCTTTGCGCCGCGCCGCCTTCCTCGTCGTCTTGTGGGTGGTAGACGCTAGATAACTATGGTTAAGACGGAAGCTTACCTTGACACGAAGAGCCCTAGGTTTATCCTGTAGAGCACGCTGATCTTTTAGCCCGCTGTTTCCATTTGAGGTGGACGCCGACGTTGTGGCAGCCCCATTCGCTTGCTTCTTGGGGTTCGATGACGACACCTTGGCCTTTGCGGGCTCATGAACTACAAAGCTGCCATCCATGATGGTATCAAAGTCAAGGGTGTTGGCCATTCTCTCGCCCACCACATGTTTGCCATGGACAATAGGTTCTTGATGTCCACACTAAATACCTTGTTCACGTCACGCGCTCAGCATTAGCCTTGGCGTTCACATAGACGAAACACACCTTTCGGAAGACAGTCTTGGCGGCATCGCTGGTCGTGTCGGGAGAGCGCAATGCACCACGAACCATCTTGTATGCCAATGCTTCTTTTCGCAATGCCACTACCTCTTGCGCTTTGGTGACATCAACCGGCATCGCGACTAGGAGTGACGAAAGAGGATCCCACCGTTCCCGCCCTGCTTCCCGGCGTCGCCTAATTCCGCCACGCCGTCTTCATCCTCTCCAAATAATTGTCTGTCGCGGATAAGCCAAAGTGAGAGACGAATGTGCCATGGTCGGCTTACGGGAGGAGATAACTCTTTGCCCATTCTATGCAGTGAAGCGGTTGTGAAGGCGTCGATCGGATGGTACACACTGGAAACGACTTTGGCGCTGGTTTCGATATGCAGTCGAAGCACTCCGTGCGGTCCTGGATCCAAAGTTCGCAGTGCTGAACTGTTAGGAAGGACGGACAAACCTTAAGAAGCGGTTGCACCTGACCAAGGTAGCCAGCCGTGCCCGACTTGACAAGCGGGATGCCCGCAGCCATGCACATCTTGTTCACGTGTCGGCGCGCGTCTGGCGTAGGTGTGACAAGACGACGATGAACGTCGGGGTCACCAAGGTTGTCGAGGGCGTTGAGAACAACAAAAGATTGGAACTACTCGATATCGAACTGGGCTCCTTGATGTTTGCATGGATAGGTTGAATGCACACGTTGGGGCTAAAAGCACCGGCGGTCTGAGCTGCGACTTGGAATAAGGAATCGACTGAGCACGACAGGCGCTAGGGGTGTCGGACATACCATGGCTTTGCTATGCTTGACACCCTTCTTCCAGAAGAGAAATTGTCTATCGAGATTGGAAAGGGCTATGGTTTCCAAGTCCGGGAGTGTGGCCAAAGCCAGTCATGACGACGTTTTTGACTGGGGAAAACCGATGAAAAGACATGGTTGTAATTGAATGTAGGGACTGACGTAGTTCACAACCGATTCCGCCTGCCCTGACCAACAAGATTTTTGTGTGTGCCAGACAGTCGACGAACTCTGAGCCGAGAATGGCCTCTGCATGAACATGATATCGGCCGACTTTGCGTTGACTGTCCATGATTGGAACTGGTCAAGTTTTTGCGGTGAGCGCGGAAGTCACGCGCAACATCAGTGTCTCCACGTCAGTGTCTCCATCCAAATTGTGTACATTCTCCATCATAGGTTCTACAAATCCCCGAAACATCCACGGCGTGTCTACACCCGACTGACTTTGATCCTGCGACCAATGCATATCGTAGCCCTCCTCGACCCTCGTTTCGTACACTGGAACTTGATGCGGTAGCCAATGCGGATTCCGTCGTGTGGCATTGTCCAATACCTTGTCCAATAGCATCAGTGCCCGTTCATTGATCGACGCGACCGGCCCCTTGGGTTAGCCACCCCACCACCCCACGTCATCTCCCTCCGCGCCCGATCGATGAGCGTCCTTCGACCACGCTTTTGCGTCAGCTGTAAGCCCTGAGTTAGTGGCCGAAGCTGTGAATGCAGCGAAGCACTCTTGGCGCGAAGGCGGGTCCGACCCGAGCGCGCCACTGATGAGACGGCCACCAGCAAATTGTTACCACTGTCGAGAGGTGATCTAAACGACGATGCCCACGACATATTTTGATGCATTCTACGCTTATCGCATAGAGCCGTCCAAGAACGTCCGCGGTGCTAAACACATGACATGTGGATTTTTGGGAAGGCGATTTATGGATTCACTTACGGGGCGCCGATGAGTGCGCCAACTAGAATTCCGACGGAGAGGAGGGAGACAATGAGGAGGGAAGCGATGAGGCCTTCCCGCCCCTGCGAATAAGTACAAGTAGCAATATCACCAAGAACGGCGCGGTCAGCAAAGCGAAGCACGAAGCCATCCATAATCAATATGTCAGATATCTGACTGGTATCG
The DNA here is from genome assembly GCA_038094535.1 of Tubosaeta aff. alveolata. Lineage (NCBI taxonomy): Eukaryota > Fungi > Basidiomycota > Agaricomycetes > Boletales > Boletaceae > Tubosaeta > Tubosaeta aff. alveolata. The sequence goes on from JBBPUG010001281.1 coordinate 10,042, forward strand.
TACTAGGGGGGCTGTCAGTACGACCACTAGGGAGACGATGGGCTTGCTCCAAAGATGAAGCCACCCATGGAGGTCACCAAGGCCAGCATGAGACCCATCCGATGGGGGGACCTTGGTTGAACAAAGATTAGGAAGACAGAGACGTACTCAAAGGACGTACGGGTAGAAAGGCGCCACGTGAATCCAAGGCGATGAAAGGCCAATTAAATAGAATCAGAGTCGATGGCAGTACTACTTTGGCATCTTGTGTGACATGACGAAGTGTCGCGCGTCTTCTCTTGACATCATGCCTAGTCACGTAGGTCCAAGTCGTTCTCAACCATCCCAGTACCGTTCACAGCGCGCCCGTGGACGATGCACAGACTCTGAAGATGAAGATGGTAGTGACGAAGGTGCCTCAGAGATCAATGAAGACATGGAGGTAGAACCCATGCAAAGGAGGCGTGGTGATGCCGCGATAGCGACGATGAAAGTGTCGTGGAAGTGGGTGGGCACATAATTGCGCTGCCACCGGCGTATCCCCTCGTCGTGTTGTGGGTGGATGGCGCACCCTCGTGTCGTGCGCGTACCGCGGGTGAGCACAGTGAGGATGCACCTGCGCATGTGCCTTTGTGGGGTTGAGCGCAGTGGGTGGTGGACATACGCATCTGCACGAGCGCAATGGAGCGCGGGTGAGCACTGGGGTGCCGTGTGCCGTGTGCCCTTACCATCGTCGTCATTGTCATGGGCTGTGGGCAGATTGTTAAACCACCCTTGTCGTTATGCCAGTA
>JBBPUG010001282.1:0-10801 GCA_038094535.1 Tubosaeta aff. alveolata
TAGGAATGCTTATATACCGTTCGCCTTGTACTTTTATCCCTTACACTGAATCTACGCCATCCTGCGTATTCATTCCTTGTCCTCGAGCGATTCTCGAGTCCTCTGAGCTCCTCGTCGTTGTCCTCAGTCTTGGTCAACATCCTTCGTCCCAGACTCCTCGGATCTCTCAACCCTAAACCCTAGTTCCTTGTTTACGATATTCGTCGTACTCATTCTCAGTCCTCGAGCGATTCTCGAGACCGTGTGCTCACTCGTCATCATCCTCTGTCCTCTGTCGTTGTTTTGCACTTAGCTTGCTAGGAGAGACGCTGTGGTACCTCTTCGTGAGCGTCCGCCTCTCTTGGGTTAAGTCGAACGCTCTCTTGAGTACGCCTAGCGTTACATTGGTAGGCTTCTTTTATGGTCTTTGAAAGGTTTTCTTCCATAGGTCTGTGGGCAATTCCAGTGAAGATGTGATTGTGAAGTTGATCAGAGCTGCAGAAGGCTCCGGGCACGTTGGGAGTTTCATTGGAGGTTACTTCATTGGATTCCGTAGGTTCCAGAGTGTTTTCAATCTCAGCTTCTTCAGCGGAGTCTTCATGGCCCCCCCATTTCCGTTGTACTTCCTCATCTAAAGTGTGTTGGTAGTCCTGGTTTCTGTTTGCAGGTTTCCGTGCACGGCTTCCTCTGCGAACTCCTCCAACCATTTGTGCAGGAGGATGTACCAGAGTTGGTGACGGAGTTGGTGTAGGAGTTGGAGGTTGGATGTGGAGTTGGCTGAGCTTGTCTGCTAGGTCAAGAACTTCATCTGGGTTGTAAATGTCTCCCACTGAAGCTGGAGGGAGTGTTGTGGCTTGCTCGTCCTCCTCCTCATCCAGAGTTGTTTCGGATGTCCGTACTGGATGGATGTTGAGTCCCTTCCACTGATCCTTGGATGCACAAATCCAAGGAGTGGCTTTGGCGTCAGAGATGGTATTTGTCTTGTCGAAGGTGACATGTTGACTGGAGATGATGGTCCAGCGCTCCAACTCTAGGAGTTTGTATGCTTGCTGTCTGTGTGTGTAGCCAAGCATGACACACTTTCATCCATGGGCTTGGAATTTTCCTTTTTACTACTCTTTTGGGATTAAGGCATATCTGATGCATCTGAAGGGCTGAAATAGAGTGGAGTCGACTGGTCGCTTGAATATTGTGTGGTATGGTGTGTCTCCGTTCAAGACAGAGGTTGGACTCCTGGCAGAGATGTACACGGCAGTGGACATGGCATCTGTCCAAAAGGACTTCGGAAATTTTGAGTCCTCAAGCATGGAGTTGATGAGGAGTGACAGTGTTTGGTTCATGCATTCGGCCAGTCCGTTTTGTTCCGGAGTGTATGGTGCAGAGGTTTCTAGAAATGTACCTTCGCTCCTGAGTACGTCTTTGAATTCTTTGTTTGTGTACTTGCTCCCCCCATTGCTCCAGATAAACTGGACATGTAGGTCCGAAAAGCATTCTGTGGTGATTTCCGTGCAAAGAAAGTTTTGGACATCGGATTTCCAGTGGAGGTAGGTGTCCTGGACATCGCTCTTGTGCTTAAGGAAGTATATCCAAGGGAAGCGACTGTAATCATCGACTATTAGAAGCCAATATCTGTGCCCTTCGCGGGATTGCAGAGTTATCGAGCCTCTGACGTCGGTGTGTACCATTTGCAGAGGAGCAGAGGTGCGCGGATGTTCATGTGATTTAAAAGGGAGTTTCTTTTGTTTTCCCGTGGTGCATGGTTCACAGAACTTTGGTGCTCCGGTGAGTTTGTCAATGCCTTGGAGTTGGCCTTTTCACACCATTGTTTGAATCCGTGGGAAGGAGATGTGTCCTAATCAGTGATGCAAGATGTTTATGTCGACGGAGATGAGACTAGAGTCTGGAGCACGCATTGGAGCTATGGTGGCATGATATAGTCCGTTTCTGTGGTGTCCGAGCATGATGGTGTGATGTCCTTTTCTTACAGAGCAGGAGTCCGATGTTCCGGGGAACGATGTGCAGAATCCTACTTTGGATAATTTTGGAACGGAGATAAGTGATAGCGCAAACTCCGGTACATGTAACACATCACTGAGGGCGATCTCGTAGTTTCATTTGTTTACATTTGAATGGAGGACGACTGTTCCTTTTCTGATCGCTCGAACAACGGAGTTGTCACTGAATTGGACTGAACGTGCAGGAGAGAGTATGGAGTACATTGAGAACCAACTCCAAGGGGGTACCATGTGTGAGGTCACTCCGGAGTCGATGATGATTGTTTCTTCCGGCATGTTTTTGGGATCAGACAAGACATAGGCCTGAATGCGTTGGTATAAGGCTCGGTCTACATGAGCACTAGTTACATTTGTTTTGTCCGGCGGATCAGTATTTGGACTATGATCTCCTTCCACTGAGTTTGCCTTTTCCTTTTTGTACTTGTCTTTTAACTCCTGCGGCCACCACTTAGAGCTCCAGCATTCCTCCATACTGTGTCCACTAGTCTGGTGGTACTCACAATGCTTCGCGCTTTTCTTCTTCTGTTCTCCTTTGACATTAGCGGAGTGGGCAGAGTCGGATTTGGCAGAAAGCTTTAGTCTGGCGTTTTCAGAGAGAATACGGGTTTTGATGGAGTTAAAAGTGAGCTTGCTTTTGTTGATGGTGTTGATGACCGACGACGTGAAGGTGCTCCACTCCGGAGTTTTGGGGAGCGAATAGAGAAGGATGAACGCAAGGATTTTGGGATCAATGATGTACTTCATTCCTGCTAGTTGAGTCTCCAGTGTATGAATAGACGCAATGTGCTCAGAGATGTCAGATTTTCCGTCCCACTCCGATGCGAACAGTTGGCAATAGGAGTGGTAGGCGGAGGGGAGGTCCAACTTCTGGTAGAGTTCTAGAAGTGCATCGTATAAGTCTTTGGTGGAGGTATAGGACTCTGTCTGGAGGAGAATTGCATCGCAGATGTGATCCTGGATGATACCATGTGCCTTTTCATCTCACTTAGTCCACTTTCAGACTTCGTCTCCTGAGCTGATTGTGGCGGAGGCAGAGCTTGTGGGTTTTGTGGAGACGGAGGCACCAGCGGTTGGGCAGACGTCTGTGCTGAGTACGACTCCGAGGACCTTTTCTCTGCAGAGTTTGGTGGAGATGCATAGTTTCCACACTTGGAAATTTTCGGGTCCAAGTAGAGTGGGGCATTCCATGATCGAGGAGTTTTCAGAGGGCATTGGAGATGCAGTAACAATTATGCTGTGTAAGCGGAGTCGTGTGAGGTCACGGAGTTTGTGCTAGTGTGCACTAGCAGGGCTTATAACCTGTTAAAGTATCTAAATAAAGGGCAACAATGCCCAGCTAAGGTAAAGTAAATACAAGGAACTAAAAGTCAAGTAATGTCTCACCTCAGAATGTGCCACAAGTACTGAGCACAACTGAGGTGAGACGAAGAAGTCGGAAGGGTTAAATAGTGGCAAGGATACGTGCTCGCTAAACTCCAGACAAGTCCGGAACAAGATAGGTGAAAATAGGCACACTGCTTCGGAAAATTACAAAGAGCGTAGCAGCGTGTGTTCGGAGGGAGTAGGAGCGCCACCAAGCGATCAACATGAGGTCAGACTATACTATAATAGGTACGCATAAGTCCGAAAAAGGTAGGATGAAAGACGGGTGAGAAACAACCGGAGTTGGTCTCTGTGCGAACTCTGGAGATGTCCGGAGTTATACTTTGACAGCAAGGCATGTCCACCCACAAGACGGTGAGGAGGGTGAGGGGAGCGCAATGGCACCCCCACCACCAACCCAGACAACACGCAGGGGCACGCAACGGCACATGGCACATCCACCACCCACACATCAGCAAATTCCCGATGAGATGTACAAGGCTGGACAGAGTTGTACAGAGGTCACAGGGCTATGGCAAGGTCCCCTATTGTACAGGGTTGCTACAGGTGACCCACAGGCTACACAGGATTAGTAATCCTGTACAAGCAATGGCTGTTACACAGCATTAGTAACCTGTACAGTGCCATACAGCATGCACAGAGCATCACATACAATCACATATAATACACTTTTTTTTCTTTCTGCTCCCAACTCACCTCAAGTTTTTAAGCAATCAAAGTCAAATTTATTATAACTAATCTAATATATGTGTGGTTACTCCCCTTGCCCTCACCCTCACCCTCACCTGCGTCACCGTCACATGCGATGATAAGCTGCTGTGCCACTATTGTGTGTCGTCGTTGTCACCATGGCGATGGGTTTGCCGCCTGCCCTCGCTGTTGTCGTTGCAGTAGGGGCGCTTTAGCTGTCCTGCTATTGTTGCCATGGGGGATGCACGGATGCACCCCCTTGCGGCTTCGTTGTGGGTGGTGGGTGCATGGCCACGCTGCCTCGATGCCCTTGTCACTGCTGTTTTCACGATGGCGATGGTGGTGGTGTTAGCATGTGGTTGGCGATGGGGGCGCGGTTGTGCTACCTGGTCATCCCTGCTGCTGCCATCTTTGCTGTGGTAGTGGTGAGCATGGTATGCGCCAACTGATGGCATGCTGTTGCACGCCCCTCAGTAGGTTGTCGCTTCACCCCTGCATCCTCATCATCGGCGCTGTGGTGGTGGGTGTGCCATTGCATACCCTTGCCCTCGTCATCGTCGCAGCAATGTGGTGGTGGCAGTAGGTGCACCGTCTCACACCGTCACCTGTGTCGTTGGCGCTGGGTCGGTGGGTGCACTGTTGCGTACCCTCGCCCTCGTCATCATGGGATGGTGGTGGTGGCAGTGGGTGTGCTGTTTGTCATCATTGTTGTCGTCGTGATGGTGGTGGTGGCAGCGGGTATGCCATTTCACACCGTTGCCCTAGTTGTCAGTGCCATGGTGGTAGAGGCACCGTTGCGTCTCCTCGCCTGGTCATTGTGGTTGGGCGCGCACCATTCACCTCACCATCATCGCTGATGTTGTGGTAGTTGGGGTGCTGTTGCGCCTCTCCACCCTCGTCGTCGTTGTGGTTGGGGCTGGGCGCACCGTTTTGCCCCGTCATCATCATTGGCGCCATAGTGGTGGGGGCTGTTGCCTTGCCTCACCCTTGTTGTTCTTGTTGTAGGGGGCCACACATGCCAGTCACTTCATTGCCGATGATGTCAAGGTGGTGGGGATGCTGTTGTGCCTCCTTGCCCTTGTCACTGTTCTGGTAGGGGCTGGGTACGCCATTTGCCCCGCTGTCGTCGTCAACGCAGTGGTGGGGGAGGTGCTTCCTCACCCTTGCCATCGTTGTGGTGGGGACTTGGTGCGCCATTTGCCCCGTAGTCACCAGTGCTGTGGCAGTGGGGATGCAGTTGCATCACCTCGCCCTCATTGTCGTTGCTGTTGTGGTGGGGGCTGGGCATGCCGTTTCTCCCAGTCATCGACGTGGGGGGCTGGGCACACTGTTTGCCCAGTTGTCATCGTCAATGCAGGGGTGGGGGAGGCGCTTCCTTGCCCTTGCCATTGTTGTGGTGGGGACTTGGCGTGCCGTTTGCCCCATAGTTGTCAGTGCTGTGGTGGTGGGGACACAGTTGCATCACCCCGTCCTCGTCGTTGTCATCGCCATTGTGGTGGGGCTGGGGGCACCGTTTTGACCTGTCCTGTGGCGGTGGGGACGTGGTTGCGTCACCTCGCCCTTGTGGTTGTCACCACTGTGGTGGGGGCTGGGAGCGCTGTTGCGCCCTGTCATCATCATGGTGGGCAGTGGGGGCACCATTCTGCCCCGTCGTGTTGGCACTGTAGTGGTGAGTGCACCTTCATGCCCCCCACGCGTTGTCGTTGTCGTCACCGTGTGGTGATGGTGCGCAGCTGGTAGCACAATGTTCTGTGCATTGCCACCTTGATGTTGCATGAGGTGGTGGTATAGTGGTGGATGCGTGCACGGAAGGGAGCACGCACGTCTGCGCAGACAGAGGAACCTAGAGTGGATGAGTAGTGTGTGTGTGAACGGGTAGAGGCACTCACTGTTGCTCAAGCGAAGTGAGGCGAGACCGCCTATGGTGGGATGAGTGGAAGCGGCGAGTAGTGGAAGCGGTGAGTGATGTGTGACTGCGGGTGAAAGTATGTAAGCAAATAAATAGTCACATGATACATCTGTGCGAAATTTCTCTAAGTCATTGTCTATTAGGAATCAATTGGTACACTTTACTACGCTATTTACCCTAATTAGATAATCCGTGCAGGGTGTACAGAGAGCACAGGCTGCCGACTCTGTAGCGCTGTCACTGGTGACGTGATGTGACTGTGTGATGTGACTGTACCTTACTGTAACCATGTGAATGGTGTGACATGTTGGCATGTGATGCCTATAGCATGCTGTCAGATGCTGTCACACTGCCATAATGCTGTCATCACTGCGGCTAATTGGTAATTTGCTGATGCAAGACGACAGGAAGCACAAGGGGAGCACAGCGGCACCCCCACCACCAGCCCAGACGACTTGCAGGGGCTCACAACGGCACAGTATGCCCACCGGATGGCGAGAAGGGCGAGAGGAGCACAACGGCATCCCCACCACCAACCAAGACAACAAGTGGGGGACCTGCTGCCACCACCACCATCACCACCACGACAATGAGAGTGAGGGTATGCAACAGTGCACCCACCACCACAGCGCCAACGACAAGGGGGACAATGCAAACAGTGCACCTGTGCCACCACCGCCATCACCCTGATGACGACATGGGCGACGGTACGCAATGGCACATCCATCACCACAACACCAATGACAAGGGCGACGGTATGGGACAGCATACCTGCACCACCACCACCATCATCACGACGACGAGGCCGAGGGTACACAATGGCGTACCCGCCACTGTGCTGACGACGAGGGGGACGGTGCAAATGGTGCACCTGTGCCACCACTGCCATCACCCCGACGACAATGTGGGCAAAAGCGCAAATGGCACACCTGTGCCACCACCACCATCACCCCAACGATGACATGGATGATGGTACACAATGGTGCCCCCACCACCACAACGCTGATGACGAGGGCGATGGTATGGGACAGCATGCCATCATCACAACAACGACAAGGCCAAGGGTATGCAATGGCATACCTGCCACCACTGCCAGCGACGGAGATGACGAGAGTGAGGGTATGCAAACGGCCCACCTGCCGCTACCACCACCACCACGATGAGGGCGAGGGCTGCGCCCACCACCACTAGGACGGCAGGGGGGTCTCCACTACAGTGATGGCTGCCTGCCAACCACACTGACCCCGATGACGTGGATAGCAAGACAGTGCAATGGCACCACCATGTGCACCACGGCGACGAGGACAAGGAAGATGGGAGGACGTCCCAACCAACCACCTACGACGACATGGCAAGGGGGTGCATCTGCACACCCATACAGCGGAGATGATGGGGTGGCTACAATGCTCCCACCGCAACGACGACGATGGCAGGGGCATGCAATGGCACACTTATCATCACAAGTGACAGCGGCAATGGCGGAGGGTGGGGGCAAGGGGGGAGCATGGGTGTACCATGTATTGGGTAGTAGCTAATACATTCATTTTATTCACTCTGAAGTGTGATGTGCGAGTGCGAAAAAGAAAAAAAAAAAGCCGCTAGCATTGTTGTATGTGCCCTTGTACAGGCTTGTACAGCACTGTACAGTGCTGTAGGCCTGTACAGATTACTAATACAGCTGTATGATTACTAATAGTCTGTACATTCAAAGGGTGGCTGTACTGCCTGTGGTGGCTGTAGCTTGTCTGCACAATAGGGGACCTTGCCATAGCTCTGTAACATTTGTAGTCAACTGTCCAAACCTGCACATTGAGTTGACAATTTGCTGATGTGGACTTGTGTGTGTGCAACCAAAAACACCACGTGAATTTGGTTCAAAATTCATGTGATGTTTGGGTGGCATACACAAACAATGCCACCATATAGCAGTGCCACCACTGTAAATGTCAACATGCACACGACGTGGGCGACGGCTGCGCAACAGCATGCCACCACCACATGATGATGATGCAGGTGAGGGGCGCAACCACTCGGCGACGAAGACAAGGGCTGTGCAGTGGACACACCACCACCATGCAAGGTTGATGGCAGCACAACGGCAACCCCCCACCAGGACGACAATGCGGGCAGCAGCTGCATAATAGCATGCCACCACTACACCACGATGATGCGCACAAGGGGGTGCAACCACTCGATGACAAAGATGAGGGCTGTGCAACAAGCGTGCCACTACCATCATACAAGGGTGATGGCAGCACAACAGCAACCACCTCCACCAGGACAACAGTGTGAGTGGTGGCCACACAATGGTGTGTCACCACTGCGTGACAACAATGCGGGCAAGGGGCTGTTACCATTCAACAATGAAGACGATGGGGGCACCACCACCATATGGCGGCGACAGCATTGGAACGGTAACCACCCCCACCAGCACGACGACGCGGGTGATGACTATGCAATGGCGTGCCACCACCACATGACAACAACATGGGTGAGGGGGGTGCAACCATTTGATGATAAAGACCCAAGGGCTCCGTGACAAGTGAGTGCTTGAGCCACCACCGTACAACGGTGACAGTATCAGAATGGTTACCACCCTCACCAGGACGGTGATGCAGGTGACAGCTATGCAACAATGTGCCACCACCACATGACGACGACACCAGTGAGGGGGTGCAACTTGTGACAACAAAGAGAAGGGATGTGCTGGTGGTGCATCAGCAACCATGCCCCATCACCAATATGACAGGGGCAGTGGTGAAGGCAAGAGATGATGATGATGTGGGTGAGGGCTATGTATAGAACAGTAATAATATTATGTGATAATATCGAGTTCAGTTAGCTGACTTGGACCTGCAAAATTATTTAACTAATTTTTGCCTGCTACATTTGACAAGCAAATAGATACATGAGTGCTTGTGCTTGAATGCTCATTTAATCTACCCAATTTAATATGCTGGAAATGCCATTAATCTGATAGACTGATGCTATTTATATCATGACATGTCTGGCTTTCTAGAGGGCTGACTTTCTAATTATTTGATAAGTCTGGAAAAACTAGAATAGCTGTTAGTCTGGTAGGCTGATATTCTTACATTATAACATGTCTGGCTTTCTGATTATCTGATGAGACTGACAAAACTAGAACAGCTATTAGTCTGATATATTAATGGTCTTATTCTCTTATCTTCTGGGATGTCTGACATTCTAGAAGGCTGACTTTCTGATTATCTGATACAGCTAGAAAAACTAGAATAGCTGATAGACTGATTCTCTTATCTTCTGGCATGTCTGGTATTCTGAGGGGCTGACTTTCTGATTATCTGATAAAACTACAAAATTAGAATAGCTATTAGTCTGATGGACTTATTTTCTGGCATCTCTGACAATCTAGAGGGCTGACTTTCTGACTTTCTGACAATGCTGGAAACACTGATGCTCTTATGAATGATACTCTTATACTCTGATATAATGAATATACATGAAAACTGACTTTCTGACTTTTTGATAATGCTAAAAGGGCTGATAATCTGATAAACTGCCAATCTTGTTTTCCAACATTTCTGACAATCCTGGAAAAACTGATAGTCTGGTGGGCTGATATTATGATTTTCGAACAGTTCTGAATTACTTGAAAACTGACTTTCTGGTAGTCTGATAATACCAATAGTACTGTTAATCTGATGAACTATCACTCTTATCTCTTGGTGTTTCTGATATACTGATACTCTGGACATTCTGATAGTCTGATACTGTTGGAAGAGCTGCCAATATGATATATTGATGGTCTTGTCTTCTGACATTACTGTAAAAGCTGCTAATATGATATTCTGAAGGTCTTATCTTCTGACAATGCTGTAAGAGTTGCTAATCTGATAGACTAATACTCTTACCTTCTGACACTTCTGATGAAACTGACAATATGCTAAAATGCAACTATGATTTTTCTAATGTCACTGATATCTATTAAAAACTGATTTACTGGCTGACTGATGATCTTCTGTCAGAAAATTGTCTAACAGCAGTTTTTTCAGACTATTCATATATTTCAGAGCTATAATATGGTCTAAGATATTTCAGATTAATTGTAACTTTGCTGATGCTAGTGATGGGAGTGGGGCACATACCTGTGCGCCACTTTCCTGGGCGTCGCTCTTGCTCACTCGTTGTCGGTGCCATTGTGGAGGCATGCCATTGCTTCACCTTTGCTGTCATCATTGTCATTTGTGGGCATGCCGCCCCCACCGTGTTCTGGATGCCTTGTCAATGTGATGATGGTAGCAGGGGGCGCACATACCCGTGTCGCTCTCGCCGCCCTTGCCCTCGTCATTCTGCTCGGTATCTTTGTCATTGTCGTTGTCAGTGCTGCTGTGAGGGCACACCTTTGTGTCCCTTGGCCTCATCATCGTTGGTGGGCATGCTGCCCTTACCTTGTTCTGAGTGGCTCGTCAATGTGACGACTCTAGTGGCGAGCACAAATACCTGCGTCGCCCTCGCCGCCCTCACCCTTGCCATGTCGTCCCCATCACAGTGTGCACTGACACTGCCATCACCCATTGTGGTCCTGTGGATGAGTCGTCGGTGCTGTTGCCTTTGATGTCGTCGCCGTCAGTGCCATTGTGGGGGCACAACCTTGTGTTGTTTCAGGTGCCTCCCTTGCCCACGCTGTATCATCCCAGGTCACTTCAGTCACCCCCTAAAAGGGGACCTATTAGGTATATTAAATGTGGGTCAACTATTTATCTAAGTGGTCATTTTTCCATGGGTTTGTCCATCAAGCTCTGGGATATCCCATCACCCCTCAAATCATCATGTGTTATCCCAT
>JBBPUG010001283.1:0-10799 GCA_038094535.1 Tubosaeta aff. alveolata
CTGGCGCCCTGCTCCTTGGGAACGAACAACAAAGCATTGAATCTTGAAGGCTAGATGACATAAAGTGTCATGTTGTTAGCAGACAAATAGATAAAAGAAAATAGGACTTACCACTTGTCTCGGGATCGTCTTCGCTTGGTAGTATCGCCAGGGCTTCTTTGCTTCTTTTTTTCCCAGCGGATTTCATTGGCAGATTGCGTCTGGTAGGTGCACACTTTGCTGGCTTCATGTTAGTAAGTCGACGATGAAGCTTGGCCATGACCTTGTCGTCTTCAGACTCAGATGGATCCATGTCATCCCTATCTGCAACTTGTGCAGCTGACATCTCATCATCACTCTCTGAGGCAGATTCCGTGCCACCATCATCACTAGTGGGTGGATGGACGATACTCAAGAAGGTGTTGTCATCAGGGATGCTGGGATTGAGATCAGGAGTGAAGTCATATTGACCATAGTGGTCAATGAAGTCGAACGTTGAAGAATTGTCAAGGACAGAGGCTAGGGGATTGGGTTCGTCTTCCTCAAGAAGGGGTCCAAGGTGTGGCATTGGCCAGGCATGGACATTGGTACTACTTGCAATGGGCTCCAATGAGGCTGAGCAGTGGGCCTTTGATGTCACCACCAAATCCTTGTCAGTAGGCTGGATCAACTAACTCCCTTTTCGTCTTTGTTTTGTATCGGGTTGGCTCGCAGGGTTAGGAACATCAGAAGGGGGAGTGCTACTGCTGCAAGAACGAGTATGGCTGTCTTGAACAACACAATCCTCAGGACATCTGCTTTCAGTGCACTTTTTGCACGCAATGGCACCAGGCACAAAGTCACAGTGCACTTTGTGTGTACGACAGCCTGTGCATGCCCCTCGTTTTTCTATAGCACATGTATCAACAGCTTGCATTTCAGATGAACTTGTGCATACCTTTTGTGACAAGAGCAGGTGGATCGGCACTTGTGGGCTGTGAGATGGGAGAAGCACCCTTCTTCCGCTTCCTAGGAGACATGGGAGTCGAACAGATGAGTGTCTTAGCTCAAGACATGAAAAATTTTACCTCAACGCTTTTATACATGCTGCCTCATGTCTAGTGGGCTGTGTACCATCATGTATGCTTGAAATAGTTTAGCTAAATCATCAGAGCATTGGTACCGACTTACCTACAGGCTGCTGGGGTCGGTACACTGTTGATTTCACTGTTTCGTGCAATGAGAGATACATGACATAAGCAATCTGTGCCTCGACGTTCAACATCTACCATGTCGCATCTGGTCTCATCTGCCATCAAACACACACAACCCCAGGTGCTCAGCCTTGTGCAAAAAAGCTATGCTGAGGTTTCAGACAAAATAAAGCTTTCACTTGTCCTTTCTCATCAGGTTTGTCATGCCTAGCTTATCATTGCATTTGTGACCTTTTACAGGCAAATCTTATCATCGAAGACATGGTTCAAGTGAATGTCCCAGCTGCTACTGGAGACATGGGTATCCTTGCAAACCATATGCCTTCTGTTAAAGTCCTCCACCCTGGTATCGTAGAAGTGATCAAGTCCGGAAACATGGCATCAAAAAAATGGTTTGGTATGTAATCCACAATCTATAAACTATCGTCAATCCTAATTCCTGCAGTGTCTGGTGGTTTTGCAAATGTCCACCTTGGCAACAAATTGACAATCACAGCCGAGGGCTCTACACTTGAGTCATTCTCCATTGAGGTAATATTACTCATCTACATCGTTTCTTTCTGATGCTATTGGTTCAAGGCTACTCGTACCAACCTACTGGAAGCACTGAGAGTTGCTAGTGGGAATGGATCAGAGGAAGACAAACTGGCGGCTCAGATAGAAGCAGATGTTTATGAAGCTTTGCAGCATGCTCTGAGCTCGATCAGATAGAGGCAGATGTTTATGAGGCCCCCCAGTATGCTCTGTTATATCAGGAATACACACTATCCACTTGTCCTGCATGGATCTTGCTTTTACCATTACCGGGCTCTTCATCATTCATGTGTGCACTTGGTTCATGATGTCCACAATTTCGTGCATTTTCTGAACACAGAACAACATTGTATATCACCGTATATACGAGACTATTACACATATCCACAATGAGAAAACCAACCATATGAGTCTTTGGGTGTAATCATGCATAATGCTTCGAGAAGTGTGATGTATATTTCCTGATCTGACATCTGTGTCATGGCCATGCGTGTGTAATCTCCGTTGCGACGAAGGTGATACTTCATTGCTGAGAATGCAAGTTCGATCGGATTGAGATCAGGCGAATATGGTAGTAAGAATTTGCAACACATTCCCCTATATCTTTGTAAGCATAGAATAAAATCATAAAACGAGCATACCGTGATTCGACAAGTTCCAAGATGTCACGATGCTTGTGGATGCGACAGTTATCCATTATGAGAACGGAGTTTGGTGCAGGGAATGGCTGCATGTAGTCAAGGAGGCGGGTGATGAAATTCTTGAAGCTCTCAGTGCAGAATGAACCCTCTACCATGCTGGAATGTATGATTCCATCCTGAAGTGAAAGTGCAGGTAAAACGGAAAAGCTATTGCCATAGTTAGCTCATCGACAATTGGGTACGTTGCAAGTTTACTTACCGCCTGCCACGCACGAAAAACGCTTTGCATTGCACTTTAGTCCCTTGAATAGACCAAGCACGACCACGATATGTTGTCCGGCGATCAACAGAGCTCTCATCAATGAAAATGAGTTACTTGGCACTGTACTGACCAATGCGGGCAACATACTCAGAGTGCTTTTGTACCAATCACTCTGCAGCAACCCATGTGATCTAAGGGACTCATATGTAGTTATAGTGCAATATCTATTAGCTAGAAACATACCTTCTTCATCGTAAAACCAGCTCTGCTAATTGTCCTCCAAATGGTCGAAAGTGAAACGTGGACACCGCAATTTTGTGCTAGTGCCTCCCGGAGTTCATCCAGAAAGAGATCAGGTGTTTTCTGCACGGTTCCTAAAAGATACTATGATAGCACATACGTTGAACTGTGGAACAGCAAGATTAGAAGTAACGGACATACCTCAACATCAATGTCACTAAGATGCTTGCGCCCCACTTTCATCTCGGCATCTTGGCTTTCCTCCACATTTGGAACAGTTCCATTCGCATAGAAATGGTTGAGGACTTGTGTAACAGTGTGAGTAGACAGATTGAGACACATCCCAATCCGTTCCTTATCTAAGAATTTTGCAAGCTGTATGATGGCCCATTGGATTTCGGTGCTGGTTTGCTGGCCTTGGGGCATGCCTACAAGATCCCTTAGGGCATCAAAAAGCTAGAAACAAAGAGAGATTATACCAGATCAAGAATGCCAGCAAACGTGAAATTCCGGAATTCGAAAAGTGCAATTTTTGTGTTTGGTCTAGCAGGCACAGATGCTGCTAGCTTGCCGGAGTTGAATGGTACCGTTTTTGTTGAATTCCAGGCAGTGGTTGAGGAGGGAAAGATGGCTGAGTATAAGGCATGTTTTCTGACATAATTTTCTCATGGGGACAAGTTGCCTGAAAAAGACAGTAATGATAGCCGGGTTCCATTGTCTAAATTTGACCAAGTAGTAATTTATTTGATTTGGATCATGATGAATTGATGACCTGTCAGTTCCATGTAATTAATCCGTTCATAGTAATGCCCGAACAACTCACGACAGTAAGGTCATGAATTCATGAGAAACATCTTGACAATCACACTGCGCATATGTTTGACTCCTTGGAACTGGCATGAACACAACATTTCTGCATTTCAGAGTCCCAAAAGCAAGCTGGTTACAACCCTGACCCACCCTGGAAGCACCTTGTGTATGCCCTGATATCAATGTCATGCGTCACTGTGAGACCCCACGGTGGTCCATGCAACAAATCCAAAACGCGTGCCAGGCTCCGGCGCTGGAGTCCACTCGTCAGCTGATCCACTGGCAAGAGTGGTTTTACTGGCTACACCCACGATTACATCACCGACTTTGAGATCCGTAGGAAGACCGCCAACTCGTCTCATCAGTAAAACACAAGGGAACTGTATGGCACTGTACAGCATTGTACAGTTGGGTACAGTGCCACAGTGGCTACAGAGAGGTCCCCTTTTGTACAGTGTTGTCACAGTGCTGTCACAGCGCTGTACAGTACATGGTGGCTGTACAGTGCTGACAGTGCTGACAGCACCATACACGCTGTACAGTACACAGTGGCTGTACAGCGTGCTGTAGTGGCTGTAGCGTACCGTATGACTTCTGTAGTATGGTAGCTTTTTTTTTTTCACTCAAGTTTTAGAAAACTAAAATAAATGATATTGGAATGTATCTAATACATCTGTACTCTACGGTCTACCCGTGTCGCCCTCACCTCACGCACCATCCTCGCCGTGAGTGCATAGCGGCCTCATACCACCCTACTGTATCCATTGTGCTGGTGGTGGGTACCCTGTGGCGTCTTCACCCTCATCGTTGGTGTTGTGGCTTGTGTGCCGTTGCGCTTCTGCACCCTCGCCAATGTCATTGTGTGTGGCCACCACCTCTCGTTGTCTTGTGGGTGATGGATGTGCTGCGTGCTGTCATGCTGCCCTGCTCGCCGTCCTAGCTAGTGGGAGCATCATTGCGCTCTCCCAGCCTTGTCGTCATGTGGGCGGTGGGCATGCCATGCGCTACTGCAAATCCTTCCCGTCGTCTTGGTTGGTGATGGGAGCGCTGCTGCGCTCCCTCGCCCTCCTTGTCATCTTGAGGGTGATGAGCGTGCTGTGCGCCAACGTGCTCCTACCGGTCATCGTGGCTGGTGGTGGGAGCGCCCTTCCTCATTGTCTTGCAGATGGTAAGCGCACTGTGTGCCGTTGCGCCTCCCCCATCCATCATCCTGGTTGGTGGAGTGCCGTCACGCTCCCTCTCCTCGTCGTCTTGCGGGTTGGTGGGTGTGCCGTCGTCATTGTACCCCCTGCCGGCTGTCTTGGTTAGTGGTGGAGGCACCATTGCGCCCCCTCGCTCTCCTCATCGTCTTGTGGGTGGTCAGTGCACCGTACACCGTTGTCCCCCCTTGCCGGTCATCTTGGTTGGTGGTGGGAGCACCATTGTGCTCCCCTCACCTTCCCCATCGTCTTGTGAGTGGTGGGCCTGCACACTGTTGCCTCCCGCCTGTTGTCCTGGCTGGTGGTTGGCGTGCCGTTGTGCTCCCCTCGCCCTGGTCATCTTGTGGTGGTGGGCATGCCGCGTGCTGTTGCACCTCCCTAGTACTCGTTGTCTTGGTTAGTGGTGGGAGTGCCGTTGCGCTCCCTTTGCACTCCCTGTCGTCTTGTGGTGGTGGGCGTGCGCCATGCGCCATTGTGTGCCCTCACCCATGCCGTCGTCATTGTGGGCACGCAGGTGGGTGGTGGTGGTGACTGCCCGTTGCGCCACCCCACCTTGTCGCCGTTGGCATAGTGGTGGTAGGTGCGCTGTTGCGTGCCTTCGCCTATGCCGTCATTGTGGGCACGCAGGTGGTGATGGTGACGACACCGTTGGGGGTGGTGACTGCTCCGCTGCGCCACCACACCCTTGTTGCCGTCGGTGTCATGGTGGTGGATGCGCCATTGCATGCCCTCGCCCATGCCGTCGTCGTTGTGGGCCTGCAGGTGGGGTGGTGGTAATGGTGACTGCACCGTTGCGCCACCATGCCCTTGTTGCTGTCACCGTCATGGTGGTAGGTGCGCCATTGTGCAGCCACACCCATGCCATCGTCGTGGGCACGTGGGTGGTGGTGGTGACTGCACCGTTGCACCACCTCGACCTTGTTGCCATCAGGGTCATGGTGGTGGGTGCGCCGCTGCGTACCTTCACCTATGCTGTTGTCGTGGGCACACAGGTGGTGGTGGTGACGACACTGTTGTGGGTGGTGACCGCACTGCTACACCGCCACGCCCTTGTCACCGTCAGGGTCATGGTGGTGGGTGCGCCGTTGCATGCCCTCGCCCTCACCGTTGTCGTTGTGGGTATGTGGGTGAGGTGGTAGGGGTGGTGACCACACTGCTGCACCGCCACGCTCTTGTCGTTGTTGACATCGTGGTGGGTGCGCCATTGCGTGCCCTCGCCCATGCCTTCGCCGTCGTGAGCACATGAGGAGGGTGGTGGTGGTGGTGGGGCACTGTTGCGCACCCTCGCCATCTTCGTTGTTATGGTGAGGTGGGTCCCCCCGCCGTTCTCCTGCCGTCACTCCTCATGGTGGTGGTGGGCGTGCCGTTCCGCCCCGTCACCACTGTCGTCGCTGGCACTGAGGTAGTGAGTGCGCCATTGCGCACTTTCGCCCTTGTCGTCATCTATTTGGTGGCGGTGGGCTGTTGCACGCCCCTCTTGTCCTTGCGGTAGGAACCCTTGCTGTCATCATTCCCCTGCTTGTGTGTCGTCGTGCATGGTAGTGGTGGTGGTGAGCTGTCACATCACCATCATGGTTGTCGCAATCTGTGACATGTCACCATGCCATCTTCATCATCATGGTAGTGAGGGCGTACCTGTTATGCCTCCTCAATCTCGCCATGTCGTCCTTCAGCCCAAGTCGTCACGTGATGGTGAGCACCTTGTTACATTCTCCCTCCCTTTGCCCAGGTCATTGATGTGGTGGTGGTGGTGCGCCATTGCCCATCCCTGTCATCATGTGGTGGTGATGGTGGTGGTGGCACGCCATTGTCCCGCGCTGGTGGTGGTAGCGGTAGTGGCAGGTGTGCACATGAGTGGCAGCGCCCGTGCATTTATTTGGAGCACGGGTGGGACGGATAGTGGCGTGAGGGATGGAGTGTGTAGCCAGGAGGTGACGGACGGACTGGCAGGCGGAGAGAGGTTGGATGTGGTGAGTGTATGGTAGAACGGGTTGTGTGTAAAGGAAATGGAATTCAAACATTACCAATCACATGGTCCATTCATACAAAAATTTTTCTAAGTCCCAACTCATTAGGAATTTATTACTACATTATATTAGGCTATCTACCCTAGTTACCCGTGTAGTGCTGTTGAACTCTGTAGTGCTGTCAGCCTGTGCCTGTGTGACGTGATGTGACACTGTGATATGGCTGTGGCCCTGCTGTAACACTGTGACACTGTGACACTGTTGCCATATGACACTGTGACATGCTATGATGTTGCTGTAACACTGTGACACTATAACTCAGTTGCCATGTCACACTGTGACATGCTGTGATGTTGCTGTAAATTCTGTGACAACTGTGTGAAAATTAGTGGTTTGCTGATGCTGTCTTTGGCTTGGGGCCCAGGCACAATCATCTCGTAGCCATAAACAACTGTTGCTGTTCCAACATATATCACCGAGCTTCAACGTGGATCATCTTTGCCATGCGAGGGTTTCTTGTTGGTGCCAGTCCTCATACAATCACCAACCAAGTCAACCATTGTCGTCTTTCCCCTAGATGAATGTCACGAGCCAAGGGTGGGAACTCTGTATCCCGGTGAGTGGGACAGCGACCATGACACAAACATGAGACCTTTCCCACATGTATCATGGCTCGCAAACTTTTGAATAGCTAAGTGTGTTGGTCTTCGATGAACTTATTACTTGACGTAATACAAAATAGCAACTCGGGAGGACCAGAATACGCTACCCCTCAGAGTCAGGCAATCTTCTGTGCTACCAGCCCACTGTAGCCTATAGAACTGCCCATGTTGAACCAGTCACAGTTTGGTATGTGTTTTATAGGGGAGACTCTAGATGTGTTTTTGAAACTGCACAAGGCCATAAGGTGTGTGGAAAATATTATTGCCGTGTCACAACTGTCACATCAAGCTGTTTCGTAGCCGCAGAGCAATGATAGATGGTTGCCATATGGTCGGCTATTTTAGTGTCAACGTCATACAACTCCACACCATCCATTTTCAGTATGTGTCTGGCCTCAGAGATGGCAGGGACTTGGTAACAGTGCAGCATGGTAATCACATGGTTTCAAGACCACAGAATTTATATCAACCTCAACCATCATCTTGTCTCTGCAGCCGTCTTCCCTTACTTTGCGCAGCTCACAGGTACTGGCTAGTATGCATATACACCTATTTCATATTGACCTGCTCACAACTTGCTTTTCATCAGCCTCATTCACACTTTTATTCATATTCTCCAACTGGTCAGCTTGCCATTGATGGTCTGAGTATTCTCTCATTCATCTTTCAACCCTAACCACCCTTACTATGTGTTCATCTTCTGTGCTCTTTGTCGCTTTAAGCTTGGTTGTTATCTGTGTTATGTCCACACCCACCCCTGGCCAGATGAGTTTGGTCCAGTGAGATGGCACTCCTCAAACAAGTCTGTTCTCTCTGCAGTATGTGTCAAGCACTGGTTTTTTATGAGCACTAATCACACATACCAGACAACTGGGACCACTGGGATTATTTGTGGACAATAATCAGTGAGATCTACAGTATTTGCTCATGGATATTTTCAATGTGTTTGGTTGTTGATTATCTTTGTAGTAGACCACCAGAACATCCTGCTCATGGGTTCATGGCAAAAAGGGGTAGTTGGTTAAGGTAAGGCCCATTTAGCAGTTCACTCTGTCCAAATTTGGATGCTCAGTGCCATTGCTTCTAGTAGTGGGCACACTATTGGTACAAAATAATAAAGATCTCTAGTGCTGCTAATAATCATTTGTGGTAAGTTTATCCAAGTACTTCTTTCATGACCTAGATAGCCCTTCTTATTATGTATTGACAGTGAGCATATTTGAGGGTTGTCTGGATTATCCTGGATATTTGCTTTTCTTGTCATTAACTTGCTATGACAGATTCATTCTACCAAAGAAGAAGCAGATGCTCAAGTGACTTGAGCCCATGCTTCTCACAATAACATTCCTATTCTATCCAAACCTGCTGAACCTATTGATCACTCTGGTGAGTGACAAAATCATAAGTTGGCAATACCCATAACTGACATTTTTGATAGTAAGTTAGCTCCAATGCTGCTTTTAAAATCCACAATGCATTTTTTTTGGCTTTTGACCCATTTTGGTATTTTTAAAGAGTTCTAGCTTTGTTCCTGCTGGGCAACATAACCTACCCAGCCAACAAAATCCACCCAGGGATCCACAACACCCACCCAGTCCACAAAGCCTGCCCAGTAAAGCCCACCATGTTATTCTGATTGATAGTGAGTCAATTTGAATGCCATTTTACTTGATGTCTTTATTGCCATTAACTTACAGGTCCATCATCCAAAGAAAGCCCTTGGAGGCCCTGAGTGACATATTGACAACAGAGTGAAATGTAGCATTGTTACTCTGTTGATTATGTATTTCACAAGTGCCACAGAGGCTGTGCCAATTTACATGGGGCTATCACTGGTGCAGGCTAGTAGTTGAGCAAGACCAAATAGAATATGTGGTAGCACTTCATAGTTCATGATCATTGAGGCAACATCACCTCAAAGTTGCAGCATATGCACATTCAATAAGTAGTCAGATACAGATGGAAGTCCACCTTCCAGCCTCCTGAGCCCCCAAAGTCACATGAACTTGTAAACCCATTCCACACAGTACATGCCTGTCTGAGAGTTTAACTCTACACAGTAAATAGCCAATCAACAACTCTTCTAGTGACTTCAGGCTCCAGCCGCTCGTCAACTCATTAAAGGAACAGGATAGGGTGGCAAGTTCTAAAATGGTCCTCTGGTGCACAGTGCCAGGGAAAGGATAATCGCCAAGTGAAGAAACTCACTTGACTTGCAGAGTGCTTGGTGAAGGTATAGATGGATAGTGGGCAATAGAACGATATGAAAGAAGCAAAGATTAAAGCTTATTATAGGCATAAATACATGAAACTATTTATACATTTCAGATACACATGGGAATTTCCTAATACAGCATAGCAATGCAGGGCATGAGGATGCCATGAGGCATCAGGCTATGTAGGGCTGTGTGCCATGAGGCGCTAGGCTGTGTTAGTTCAAACTCAGCAAACACTGCCTCCCTATTGTTCTGCACTGCCCTATTGCAAATACACTGCCTTGTATTTGAAATACACTGTAATGCTGACAGATGCTATGCTTAAGGCTATGCTGCTGACTGAGCAGCTTACCAATCTGCTTTATAGCATGAGTCATACTCATTAGTCATGAGTAATGCAGAATGTCCATGACTGATCCTGTCAGTCCGAGTCAGTCCGAGTCAGTCTGCTATCCAATTAATCTGGTTCCAGACTGTATACCTTTGGACTGTCTCAATCCGGACATCCGTACTTCCTGATTACAATCCAGAGTATTGGAATTCAGTCATTTTGACACTCCCCGTTGTTCAAGAGAATCATGATGCATGGGAATAGGGTTTCAAGAACAACATGTCTCTGATCTTCGAGAATCGATCTCAAGTGAGATTCTTGGTGAATATATCGGCTTTCTGTTCTCCAGTGGCAATATAAAAGAGTTTGATTAAACCTTCCTGAACGAATTCCTGAATGAAATAATAGGGGATTGTGATGTGCTTGGTCTGTCCTTCTTGCACTGGGTTGGAGGCTAAAAACATAGCTCCTTGATTGTCCGTATAGAGGTGGAAAGATGGTAGATTATATCCAAGTTCTTTGAACAGGGAGTTGATCCAAGTAAGTTGTTTGGCAGCTTCAGTCATGCCGATGTATTCTGCTTCTGTTGACAATAATGTCACCTTCCTTTGTTGTCTGAATAGCCATGAGACTATCCTATCTGCAAGGAATATACAATAACCAGTGGTGGACCGTCTAGTGTCCAAATCACCTGCCCAATCAGTGTCACTGTATGCCAAGAAACCAGAATTGGTTTCTCCCTTATAGGTAAGGCATAGATCTCTG
>JBBPUG010001284.1:0-10795 GCA_038094535.1 Tubosaeta aff. alveolata
CCCCTTCAACAACGGAAACGCCCTCGCTGACCCCGACCCCACAGCCGCACGCGGCGAGGTCGGCGACACCGGCGTCGGCGACGTGGGCGACATCGGCAGCGGCGGCCCTCTGACGACTCGGTCCTCAGACACGGGTGAGGCCGGCACCGGCGCCTCATCCGGTTGGAGAGCCGCATCGCGCCCGCCAAAGTCGTCGATCAGGATGCCGCGCGGCGGCGGTCGTTCGACCATGGCGTCCAGGAGCTGTGCGGACGCGTGAGCTCAGGACAGGAACAGGAACGGAAAAAAAGAAACGGACCTCGCGTCGGAGGTCTTCGCCGGCGTACTCGCCCTCCATTTCTTCAGGGCCGAGCAACACCGTTCCCTTGCGGAATATCTCGCCCTCCTCTTCGACCCAGCTCTTGGACCTGTTCGTCCACGTCAACGACCATGTCAACAACCCGCCGACGCACACACGCACCTGTCCGTCGGGGAGGCCGCCAGTACACCCGTCTCCTACCTCGCCTTCCTCCACGTCTAGGAACCGATGCTCGTCTTCCTCCTCGTCCTCGGATTCAGCGATCGCAAACGTGGGACTCAACACCTTCTCGAGCTCTTCCGGCTCTGGCTCCGCACGTCCCTTGCCCTTGTCCACGCGCGGCGTCAGCAGCACCTCCTCCTCCCGTCCTCGTGCGTCCCACCCACCATCACAGTCACGCCCATCCCAGACCCAACGAGGCCATCCACCTTCAGTCTGAGACCGTGCACGCGCGTCCGGCGCGACGCACGCAATGCCAGCTGGTCGATCCCGCCGTTGAGCTGGTCGCACAATACGAGCAGGCGCTCCATCTTGGACTCGTCCGCGGCTGTCACGCTCGATTGAATCTGGAGCGTCAGTATCTCCACCATCTCCCGTGCTTTCGAGAGGAGGTCCTGTTTCGCCCGCGCCGCGTCCGCACTTGGACCTGACCTCGCGCCCGGGCCGACGTGGCCTGCGCTCGGGCGGGATACTTCTGCCCGGAGTTGCTCCAGCAGCGCCTCCGCACGCGACAGTATATCCGTCTGCAGACGTCTTCGGGCGAGTACATACACGAAAGAAAAAAGAACACACCTTGACGTGGGCGCCATCGCCCATCCGAATCGACCGCGCCAGCTCGCTCTCCTCAATCAATCCCCATACGCCCTTGCCCAGCCCCTTACCGCTCGCCACCGTGCTGTGCTCCTCAGCCCCACTCCTCCCAGCCCGCTCCGCCTCCTCCGTATTCCGCACGCACGTGTTCAGAATCTCGCGGCAGATGCTCGCGAATGCGTCGTTGTCAGGTGGGATGTTGAGGTCGAGGCAACGCATCAGGTGGTTTGACTTGAGGCCCTTGCTGAGCGCCATCACCCCGGCGAGGTCGATCGCGTTCACGGTCAGGTCAACGTGCACTAGCGAGGAGGATTCGGGAAGGAACTCCGCAAGGGCGATGGCGCCCGCAGAAGTGAGTCGAGTAGAGGAAAGAAAGAGGCGTTTGAGGGCGGTGTTGAGTGTGAACGCGGTGCGCAAGGATTGGATCTGCAAGTAGTCCTTGTCAGCGGGGAGAGGACGCGGCTGTGCGGGCAGGACATACACCATCAAGGGCAGGTCCTGAGCACGGGTTTCGGCTCAAATCTAGCGTCTCCAAACTCAGGTTGTATTTCTGGACACGGTGGAAACGACGACACGGAGGGAGAATACGACACATACGAGGGCCTCGGCGATTTCCATCAAACATTGCATGTCCAGCTTGTTCTCGCTCAAATTGAGCACTTTTAGCGTTCGGTTCCGTTTCAGCACTTGTGCGAGGTAGGTCACCCCAGACTAGTGCCACCTGAACGTGAACCTAGGCTCCGTGTATGACTCACCCGAAGATCATTGCCTCTCAGATCAAGCGTCCGGAGTGCGCCCAATCGCGGCAAGGTGTCCAATGCGCGCACCTTGTCCAACAAAGCTGCGCTCGGCCCATTGTCGTGGCGCGCCTGTGTCCCGTTCGCCCCATCCGTCTTTGCGGGGCCCGGCGCAGGATACCCCGTTGTCACCCCACCATGAGAGTTGGATGTAATGATAGGGACGGGATGTCCTGTCGCAGAAAGTGGGTTCGGAGGCTGTGTTACTGCAACGCGTTTCGATCTGGGGATATAGGGTGTGTAGGTCGTTTGCGGGCCAAGAACACCGGGGTGTCGCGGAGGTGGGGGTATAGGTCCCGTGCGGGTGGGTGGGGGCAGGTTAGTAACGCTTGGATGAGGAAGGTGGTGGTGAAGAGGATACAGTGGAGGACAGTGAGGATAATGGAGTTCTGGGGGTAGCCACGCTGGACGATCACGGATCATGAGGGCAGGGGCTACGGCACCACCGCCGGTTGCCGCAATTTTGTTGTGTCAGGTGGTCTCGGGGTAGTCTTGTAGAAGTAATTGTGTTTCCAACAAAGTATGTGCTCTACAGCTTGCCTCAGCTTCGGCCCCAGTGAAAACTGGTCACAGGTTCAAATGACACGTCGGTGATGACCAGGAAAGTTCGGTATGTACTACCAACCGCTATAGGCTGCCCTCAAGCGACATCGCATCGAGTCACATCACTGTCGCATTCAACGCATAAGAAAAGCAGACTTGGTTATAAAAAATATACATGGTCACACGCACCCGAGTCCATCATAACCAGTTTTCACTGGGCCACACAGCCCCAGCTCGGTGGCGCCAGTCGCATCATGTTTAACATGTGGTACACGAAGCATTGGTGCTCAACAGCACTCGTTCGACGTTATCGCCCACCATCTCGTTAACCGGCGCACTATAGTCTACTGCGTATTGGATCCCAATAAATGTGAGCTACTTGCTATTTGCCAGTGCCAGTTTCATCTAAACCAGCCTGTGCTGGACGTGTCGCAGTACCTTCAACCTTTCGGAGCACTATTCCTGACACAAGCTTGTGTTAACAATGTCTAGCACACCAGAGTAAGAAAGCACACTATCAAGGGGGAACTTGACCTTGAGTTGACTTCATTCGTAGACGGGTGTACAATGTCGTGTTATTCGGTGAAACTGGCAGCGGCAAGAGCGCGATTATCAACCTTCTCGCCGGCGAGAGAGTGGTGGATGTGTCTACAGGGGTGGAACCCTGCACCAAACGGGCTCGATGGTACCCAGTTAGACTCGGAGAAAAGCGGTTTCGATTGTGGGATACGACAGGCTTCGACCAACCAGAATCAATAGACAACAATCCTTTGGCCCCATTCGAACAGGCGCATGCAGTCCTACGAGGGTTGGATGATGGCGTTCACCTGATCCTGCTCTGCGCCCGGAAAGATGGTGTCAACTCTACGCTTCGCGGCCTCCGTTGGCTACTGGATAGCTTTTTCTTCGGTGGTCGGGCGCCAATTGCCCTCGTCTTGACTCACTTTGATGTCCCTGATGAAGAATGGTGGTCCCGAAATTCTCATGTCATCGCCCAGAGGTGCAACTTCTCAACTCGGTCCTTCGCACACGCATGCATTACCACAGTTCGGGATGCTCTGCAGTTCAATTCCACTTATGAACGATCGAAGCATGTGTTAACGGCGTTGCTGGTAGAACATGCTATTAACCCGACTCAACTCGCTTTCAATTTGTCATCAGACATTGCTCGTGCGGACGCCATAAAAGGTTTTAAAGCTCATTTCCACCTGAGCACTGTCAATGCTGGAATACTGGTGAACAAGCTTAGCCTGCCAAAACGGGTATTTCAGGTGATCTTGTTTGGAGAGGCTAGTGCTGGAAAGAGCTCGGTCATCAATCTCATCGTTGGTAACTCAGTAGCAACGACCTCCGCGAGACTTGGCAGCTGCACACTAGACAATCGCAGCTACGATGTCAACACGGGCTTACACCGGTTCCGGGTCTGGGACACGGCTGGTGCGAATGGAATGTATGAAGGCAGAGACGCTACAGGACTATTCTTACGGTGCGCCGCCAGGCTAACTCGCGATCTGCAAGGCGAGGTCGATCTACTTGTCTTTTGCAAAAAACATGGCAGAGTCAGCCCTTCGGAATTGCGATGTTACAGGCTTATCCGAGAATTTCTCTTCCAAGGTCAAGTTCCAGTGGCGTGCATCGTCACGCACCTGGAAGGGTATAGCCCAATGGAGAGGTGGTGGGAGAAGAATGGAGAGGGGGCCGATAAAGTTCTAAACGGGAAAGCGAACGCGTTCGTTGGGCACGCGTGTATCACCGCCCTGGATGATCCAGATGATCAAGGGCTCCGACACAAGCTATCGCTATCCAGGAAATCAGTCTACGCGATGCTAGAGGATGCGATCTCAAGCGGAGCTCTGGATAAGAAAAGAGCGGGTGGTAGAAATCCACCAACGTGGAAAAATATGACCGTCAAGAATCTCATGGGCTGTGGGTTGACCAGGGAACAAGCTGAGGAGCTCATCAGGACAATTGTTCCCCCAAGAACAAGTGGTGAGTCTGTATATCCGTCCTTTACCATCAATGATTGATGCTCGTGTCCAGAATCCTGGACTTCTAGATTTTTCTCTAGGGCTAGGTATACCTAAGCAGTCGTTTGACACTCACACGGACGAGCCAGAAGACATACCTACCGAGCAGTCACAAACGAAGTTTGTGGACACAACCGGAATCGAAAGAAGAGGACAGCGGCCCTTTGACGAGAGGTTTACAACAGCTAACTTACTGCATCAGGATCGATTGGTATACATGTTTGATTTGATTTTGTACTGTAATCGCTATCGTGGTGTATGCATCTCCATCCCATCTCTCCGCATGCTGCATCGTTCAGGACTTGGAATACATCTCTGATTTGTCTCCCGCATGTCAACGATGACAACGCATATATATCACCGATCCATACAGGAGTCCGAGAAGCACAAGGACATCGCACACAGACAGTCTGGTATCCAAACACACAGCACTACACCCCCTTCAACAACGGAAACGCCCTCGCAGATCCCGACCCCACAGCCGCACGCGGCGACGTTGGCGACATCGGCATCGACAACGACAAGGGCGAACCCCCGTCGACCGGCCGCTTGCGTCCAGGCACATAGGCGCGCGGGGACAACGGCGGCGGCACCGGCGGCCCTCGGACGAGTCGGTCCTCAGACACGGGCGAAGTCGGCACCGGGGCCTCGTCCGGTTGGAGAGCCGCATCGAGCCCGCCAAAGTCGTCGATCAGGATCCCGCGAGGCGGCGGTCGTTCGACCATGGCGTCCAGGAGCTGTGCGACGCGTGAACTCAGGACAGGAACAGGAACGGAAAAAAAGAAACGGACCTCGCGCCGGAGGTCTTCGCCGGCGTACTCGCCCTCCATTTCTTCAGGTCCGAGCAACACCGTTCCCTTGCGGAATATCTCGCCCTCCTCTTCGACCCAGCTCTTGGACCTGTGCGTCCGCGTCAACGACCATGTCAGCAACCCGCCGGCGCACACACGCACCTGTCCGTCGGGGAGGCCGCCAGCACACCCGTCTCCTCCTCGCCTTCTTCCACGTCCAGGAACCGATGCTCGTCTTCCTCCTCGGACTCGGATTCAGTGATCGCAAACGTGGGACTCGACACCTTCTCGAGCTCTTCCGGCTCTGGCTCCGCACGTCCCTTGCCCATGTCCACGCGCGGCGTCAGCAGCACCTCGTCCTCGTGCGCCCCACCCACCACCACAGTCACACCCATCCCAGATCCAACGAGGCCATCCACCTTCAGTCCGAGACCATGCACGCGCGCGCCGCCAGCTGGTCGATCCCGCCGTTGAGCTGGTCGCACAACACGAGCGGGCGCTCCATCTTGGACTCGTCCGCGGCCGTCACGCTCGATTGGGTCTGGAGCGTCAGTATCTCCACCATCTCCCGTGCTTTCGAGAGGAGGTCCTGTTCCGCCCGCGCCGCGTCCGCAGTTGGACCTGGCCTCGCGCCCGGGCTGACGTGGGGATACCTCTGCCCGGAGTTGCTCCAGCAGCGTCTCCGCACGCGACAGTACATCCGCCTTCCCCAACCCATCAGGGCAATCCACATACCCGAGAGAAAAAACAGAGACACACCTTGATGTGGGCACCATCGCCCGTCCGAATCGACCGCGCCAGCTCGCTCTCCTCGATCAATCCCCATACGCCCCTTGCCGCTCGCAGCCGTGCTGTGATCCTCAGCCCCGCTCCTCCCAGCCCGCTCCGCCCCCTCCGTATTCCACACGTGTTCAGAATCTCAATCTCGCGGCAGATGCTCGCAAATGCGTCATTGTCAGGTGGGATGTTGGGGTCGAGGCAACGCATCACGTGGTTTGATTTGAGGCCATTGCTGAGAGCCATCACCCCAGCAAGGTCGATCGCGTTTACGGTCAGGTCAAGGTGTACCAGCGAGGAGGATTCGGGGAGGAACTCCGCAAGGGCGATGGCACCCGCAGAAGTGAGTTGGGTAGAGGAGAGAAAGAGGCGTTTGAGGGCGGTGTTGAGGTGAACGCGGTGCGCAAGGATTGGATCTACGAATCAGTGGAGAAAGGACGCGGCTGTGCGAGCAGGACGTACACCGTCGAGGGCAGGTCCTGAACATGGGTTTCTGCTCAGATCCACACGGAGAGATAACACGACACATACGAGAGCCTCCGCGATCGCCATCAAACATTGTACGTCCAGCTCAAGTTGAGCACTTTTAGCGTTCGATTCCGTTTCAGCACTTGTGCGAGGCAGGTAACACCACCTGAAAATGAACCTAGACGCACGCGCACGACGTGTACGACTCACCCGAAGATCATTGCCTCTCAGGTCAAGCGTCCGAAGTGCGCCCAACCGCGGCAAGGTGTCCAACGCGCGCACCTTGTCCAACAAGGCCGCGCTCGGCCCATTGTCGTGGCGCGCCTGTGTCCCGTTCGCCCCATCCGTCTTCGCGGGGCCCGGCGCAGGATGTCGCGTCGTCACCCCACCATGAGAATTGGATATAATGATAGGGACGGGGTGCCCTGTCGCAGAAAGTGGGTTCGGAGGCTGTGTTGTTGCAACGCGTTTCGATCTGGGGATATAGGTTTTCGAGGTGTGCGAGAGGTGCGGAGCTAATGAACGAAGGGAGTTGGCTAGGTATATTCAAGTACAAGATATGTAGTGTAAACGATAGAATAGCTTACCTCCAGTCGAGTACGAACGAGACTGGAGCAAAGGAACGACGCGCGTGCGCATCGCATGTAGTCCGAACCAAAAAAAGAGTACTACGAACGGGCTGTGCTCCAACAATAGGGTGTGTACGTCGTTTGGGGGCCAAGAACACCGGGGTGTCGCGGAGGTGGGGGTATAGGTCCCGTCCGGGTGGGTAGGGGCAGGATAGTAACGGTTGGACGAGGTGAAGGGGGTGGTGACATGAATAAAGAAGATGCGGCGGACGACGATGAGGATAACGGAGTCCCGGGGGTAGCCACGCTGGACGTTGGTACGACGTCGGGATAGTCGCGGGTCATCAGGGCAAGGGCTACGGCACCACCGCCGGTTGCCACGATTTTATTGTGTCGGAGGGTTATGTTTCGCAGGGACGATGTCCGCACCACACGCGCTGAACGGGCATGTGTCATGGTCGGCGCGGTATCGATCGAGGCAGGTCCAGGGGTGGTAGCGAGACATGCCACGATGTAGTCGACAGACTTTTTATCCACTGACACGGTCGACGAAAGATCGAGAAATTGCAAGCTCTGGGCCTATCTCCCCGACCTCGTGTCAGCACATGGCAGTAGTAGTTGCCAGTGGCCTACCTGTGCAGCAGGCTCCGATGAGTTTGAATGCGAGTGGTTTCAATGAGTCTGGTTACACTTTCTGCGACAATGGACGCGTTTTCACGGTTCTTGGGGCCATCGCTGGTCTTGGGGTAGTCTTGTAGAAGCAATTGTGTTTCCAACAATGTATGTGCTCTACCTCAGTGGCCCCAGTGAAAACACGGAGTTCAGGTGACGTGTGACCAGATGACTAGGAAAGTTTGACGGTCAATCGTATGTACTTACCAACTGCTACAAGACTTCCCTCAAGCGATATCGCATCGCATCGCATCGCACTCGCATTCAACGCATAAGAAAAGCAGACTTGGTCATTAAAAATATGAAAAAGTATGCATGGTCACACATCCGAGCCGTCATTACTGGGCCACATGTACAGCCCTGTGACTAGCCTGGTGACGCGAGTCGCATCGTGTTTAACATGTGGTACACGAAGCATTGGGGAACAGCACTGGTTCGACGTTATCGCCCACCATCCTGTTAACTGGCGCACTACAGTCTACTGTGTATTGGATCCCAATAAGTGTGAGCTACTTGCTATTTGCCGGTGCCAGTTTCATCTGAACCAGCCTGTGCCGGACGTGTCGCAGCACCTTCAACTTTTTGGAGCACTATTCCTGACACAAGCTTGTGTTGACAATGCCTAGCACACCAGAGTAAGAAAGCACAATATCGAGGGGGAAATGACCTTGAGTTGACTTCATTCGTAGACGGGTGTACAATGTCGTGTTATTCGGCGAAACTGGCAGCGGCAAGAGCGCAATTATCAACCTTCTCGCTGGCAAGCCAGTAGCGGATGTGAGTTCAGCGGCAGTACCTTGCACCAAACGGGCCAGATGGTACCCAGCTATGCTAGGAGGAAAGCAGTTTCGATTGTGGGATACGATAGGCATCAACCATCCGATGAGTAACGATCTTCTGTCCTCATGCGAACAGGTGCATGCTGTTTTACAAGGTTTGGATGATGGCTTTGACCTTATCCTACTCTGCGCTCGGAAAGATGGCATCGACTCTACGCTTCGCAGCCTCTATTGGTTACTGGATAGCTTTTTCTTCGATGGTCGGGTGCCAATCGCCCTTATCTTGACCCACTTTGACGTCCCCGATGAAGAATGGTGGTCCCGAAATTGTGATGTCATCGTCCGGAAATGCAACTTCCCAACTCAGTCCTTCGCACACGCATGCATCACCACAGTTCGAGACAAACCTCCGCGGTTCGATTCCACTTATGAACGATCGAAGGATACGTTAATGTCATTGCTGGTGGAACATGCTATTAGCCCGACTCAACTTGCTCTCGATTTGTCATCGGACATTGCTCGTGCGGACGCTGTAGAGCTTTTAAAAGCTCATTTCTTGCTAAGCACTGACCGTGCTCAAGAACTGGTGAACAACCTCAGCCTGCCAAAATATATCTTCCGGGTAATCTTGTTTGGAGAACAGGGCGCTGGAAAGAGCTCTGTCATCAATCTCATCGCTGGGAGCCCAGTGAAGAAGGTTGCCGATTACCTAGAAAACCGCGTTTACGAAGTCAACCTGGGCTCAGGCCAATTCCGGATCTGGGAAATAGATGGTGGCGAAGACAGCACCATCCTGTCCTTGGTGACCGCCGCCAGGCTAGCTCGCGATCTGCAAAGTCAAGGCGGGGTTGACTTACTTGTCTTTTGCAAAAAAAATGGCGCGGTCAGCCCTTCGGAACTGCGGTGCTATAGGCTTTTCCAAGAATTCCTCTACCAAGGTCAAGTTCGGGTGGCGTGCATCGTCACGCACCTGGAAGAGTATAGCCCCATGGAGAAGTGGTGGGAGGAGAATGGAGAGGAGACCGATAAAGTTCTCAACGGGGAAGGGAAGGTGTTCGCTCGGCACGCGTGTATCACCACCCTGGATGATCCAGGCGATCAAGAGCTCAGACACAAGCTATCGCTATCTAGAAAATCAGTCTACGCAATGCTTGAGAAAGCGGTCTCAAGGAGAGCTCTGAAAAGCAGGAGACGTAGAAATCCACCAACTTGGAAGAATATGACCGTCGAAAAGCTCAGGGACCGCTGTGGGTTGACCCGGAAGCAAGCTAAGGAACTTATCAGGGTTGTTCTCCCCCAAACGAGTGGTAAGTCGGTCCATCCGTTCGTCACCATCAACTGCTGATGCTCGTGTCCAGAATTGGAGCCAGAAGAAGAAGAAGAAGAAGAAGAAGAAGAAGAGGAGGAGGAGGAGGAGGAGGAGGAGGAGGAGGAGGAGGAGGACAACGTGTGGCAGCGCCCCTTTGACGAGAGGTTTGGACCGGACAGCAGCTACTGCAACCCCATGCCAGCCTTCTTTTCTTAACCGCTATAGTGGTGTATGCATATTCATCCTGTCTGCATCGTTCATGATCTTTGGAATACGTCTTTGATTTGTCTCTGTACTGTAATCGCTATCGTGTTGTATGCATCCCTCCATCCTATTGTATCATCGTTCAAGACTGGAATACATCTTTGATTTCTCTCCCGCATTTAAACGATGGCGAACACACCGCAAGATATCACCAGTAGCAGTCCGAGAAAAACAATGACGGTCTGGTATCCAAACACGCAGGACTACACCCCCTTCAACAACGGAAACGCCCTCGCAGATCCCGACCCCACAGCCGCACGCGGCGACGTCGGCGACACCGGCGTCGGCGAGGTGGGCGACATCGGCATCGACAAGGACAAGGGCGAACCCCCGTCACCCGTCCGCTTGCGTCCAGGCACATAGGCGCGCGGGGACAACGGCGGCGGCGGCGGCGGCGGCAGCGGCAGCCCTCGAACGAGTCGGTCCTCAGACACGGGTGAGGCCGGCACCGGTGCCTCGTCCGGTTGGAGAGCCGCATCGAGCCCGCCAAAGTCGTCGATCAGGATCCCGCGTGGCGGCGGTCGTTCGACCATGGCGTCCAGGAGCTGTGCGGACGCGTGAGCTCAGGACAGGAACGGGAACAACAAAAAAGAAACGGACCTCGCGTCGGAGGTCTTCGCCGGCGTACTCGCCCTCCATTTCTTCAGGTCCGAGCAACACCGTTCCCTTGCGGAATATCTCGCCTTCTTCT
>JBBPUG010001285.1:0-10777 GCA_038094535.1 Tubosaeta aff. alveolata
AGCTTATCACGTGCTACAGAACGTCCATGATGGCCATGTCGTCGAGGGTCGCATCAACGACTCTTGCGACGTTAC
The DNA here is from genome assembly GCA_038094535.1 of Tubosaeta aff. alveolata. Taxonomy (NCBI): domain Eukaryota; kingdom Fungi; phylum Basidiomycota; class Agaricomycetes; order Boletales; family Boletaceae; genus Tubosaeta; species Tubosaeta aff. alveolata. The sequence goes on from JBBPUG010001285.1 coordinate 76, forward strand.
ACTCAGATCTGAAGGCGGTCCGCGTCATGCTGTCACCGGTGCTTTATATAATAATTTTTCACCAGAGGTTTGCGTGGAGCCTGCACCGCTGGACTATGCGTTGGTAATCGGGCGTGGACGATTTTCCATCCAAATAACGAAGTTTTGCGACATTGTTGGAGCACTCATCATGTTACATGAGGGAGCATATAACGTGCAGGAATAAACGAGCAGACTGTCGCAAACGTCGTCCATGAAAACGTGAAATTACGCAACCGTAGCGGGTCTTGCCACGGATGTGGCGCTACTCAATTTATATACTATAGTAGGTCTGTTGAGGCTCAGACACATAATATAGAAAAAATTTTGGTTGGTGATCTGTCTTACCCCAAACCCATACTCTGTCAAAACCCACAGTCCGAGGTGCCCCAAGAGGCATGGGTCATCTCAGAGACTACTGTACTTCAAATCAAGATTTTGTTGGATTTGGGCAAGCACGTGTGCAGCCACAGTCCCATGGACTTTTTCATATAATACTTTGTCTTTCCATTCTTCATCATTATCTCTTTGTCCTGATCCGTTTGTGTCATAGATACTCTTCGCTTTTGATTCTTTGTCTGTCAGGCTGCGATCATTATGATACAATACAATACGCACCATATATATATGGATTTTCAACCTCACTCATCCTCAGTCCATCGCATGATCATGCTGACTGAGGTGAGCATCTGTCATAGATTTGTTTACCTTCATTCTTATTGACTTATTCCGTAGTCATACTCATTTAGGTGTATATACTATCAGTCCATTGCACGATCGCACTGACTGAGTCATACTTGTTTAGTGCCACTCCTTCACTCATATATTCATGTCAGATTTAACTAAGCACTCATAGTGGCAGCTGGGCATGCTTAGGTGGGCGGAGTGTCCGGCAGAACCAATGCAGGGTCCCAAGGGGTAAAATGATGTGACACTTACGTGCTTATGACCAATCGGCTAACATCCTCACAATAAAGTGGACCGTAACTCTGTTTTTAAAGCATTTTTCCAAACTTTCACTCATACCACTGTGATGCAGCGATTGCCCCTGGAGTCACTCTCAAGGATATTCATCTACAGCTTGCCCAATACTTTATATTTATTGCCTGACCCAGCAGATGCACCCCTTCTCCTTACCAGAGTTTGCCGTCGTTGGAGGGAGATCAGCCTCTCTACACCTCGTTTATGGTGCTCTCTCAGTGCAGTTGGGCAGGGATACGAATCACCAAAAGCCCAGGATGTTGGTCTATACAGCCACTGGCTTTCCAAGACTGGAATTCTCCCGCTGTCATTAGAAATTCCATTTGATGAAGCAGAGATGCAGAATTCTACATGGCTTCAGCTTCTTCTATCCTACAGGATGCAATTCAAACGATTGCATGTGCTCCTCAGCCCTGACTCAGACATCAATCCCCTTCTAGCACATGCCGCTATATTGCAACACCTTAGCATCTGTACTTTGCCTGATGAAGATGGACTCGAGTCAACTCCTATTCTCTACCCCCTCCCTTCTCTGAACTCACTTGTCTTGGATGGCTTCTACCCAACGCACACGCTCCTCACTGGCATCACATGGATGCAGTTGAAATCCCTGGCCATCAACTACCATACCATTTTACTCCCTGATTTCCTTGCATTGCTCAACTGCTGTCCTAACCTGGAAAGTGTGGTCACCAGTGAAATTATGGTCGAAACCCCCCAGTTTTGCTTGCAGGAACACCTCACATTGCGGCATCTGGAATGTAGCTTTGATGTCTATATGGACAGCAATCTGCTGACAACCACACTTTATACCCCCGCTTTACTTGACCTCAAGCTTTGCTCTCTTCGTAACGACCCAGAGATGCAAATGGAGAAGTGGGAAGAGGAGCGAGACCCACCATGCCTACGAATTGTATGCCTGGAAGAGGGGGGGGCACCTGGCCTGCAGATCATAGATGCCAACTGGACGGGTCTCACCCACTTGGAGATATCCACATCTGGTGACATCGTACAGGTGTTCCATGAGATCCTCGGGCTTTGCCCTAATCTCACTGACCTTGCATTTTATGGCAAAGCCTCTAGATACGACCCTACCCCTTCTGAGGCATCCTTGATACACAGATCTCTATCTGTGCTTGTTATCAGGTCATCCAACCACATGGACAATCTACTCAACCAGGTGATACTTCCTGCATTAGATCAGCTCACAATTGCATGTGCCTCACACTGGGAGCTTCAAACACTATGTGGCATGCTTGCACAAGCCCAGTGCCCTCTAAAGTTGCTGGTTCTGAAAGGGGAGGGAGTGGCACCAGTGGATGTGAAAGTTTTAGAAAGTTTTATTCATAGCTCAACACAGTTGATCCTTGATGAATCCTTCTGGTAGTTAGAAACTGGCCAATGAAAAACATCAGCTACTTCACTATGAAACAGCAAACACCAGAAGCAATACTTCTGAGTTGTCATTGAAACAGTGCAGTTCAGGGGATGTGTCTTCATGAAATTGAAATTCACTGTGGGCATGTAGTCTCAAGTGGTCAAAATTCAGCCTAATAAATATAATGATGCATTTTTAATGTAGTGATTGCTTCGCACTACAGTACAGTATCTCATGATGCATAACATGGTTATGCATAAGAGGTGCTGGGACAATGTTGTCAAGCACCACCAAAACCTCCACATAACACATAATACTTCATAATGCATGGATAAAGTAGGTAATGGACATTATGCAACATGAGATATTCAACTGTACTTCTTGATGCTTGACATCTGTGAAGTCACAGTCAGCATGTGAATTGTTATGTAACATCCTACTGGCCACCATACATTCGACGATGACATCTGGGGATTGAATTTTCCAAACATCTGAACGTCTGGTCATGTCTGAACAGTCTGGCTCAGCACACGGCCACCACAAATAGAAACAAATAGGTAGGGATTGCTTACCAAGTTCTTCATGCAACAACGATGGTCAAGCCAAGGGCCACACAGCCCCAAAAGACGCAACATGGCTGGTGCCCAATTGCCACCACTGCCTTACTCTTTTTTCAGTCAACTTGTCGCCATGAGAATTTTGCTCAAACACATGCTCATCCTTGGCCGTCTCGTAGCACTACAACACACCACCAGAATTTGAAATAAAATGTAGTATATTACTTGGGAAGTGTTGTAGAATGTATACTATGATGACTGAAGGTAAAATTTGGACCTCTGCAGTCTCATCATTTGCCAAAACACCCTCGAAATTTGAAACAAAATTTAGTATATTACGTGGAAAGTATTCTAGAGTACATCCTGTGGTGACTGAAAGTAAAATTACAACCTTTGCAATTTCACAATCTTCAAATCTGATCTTTGGTCAGTTGGAGACAGAAACTGAGGCCTTGCATGAATCGAATGCCATCATCTCCGCTGGATTCCGGTGGTGTGTTGTGGTGTTATGAGACAACCGAGGATGAGGGCATGTTTGAGCAAAATTCCCATGGCAACAAGTTGACTGAAAAAAAAAGTAACAACAAGGATGCAGGTGAGAAGGCATGATGGCACACCACCACCACAGTGCCGACGACGAGGGGCAGGACAAGGGGATGTGGGCACACCAACCATGACGACGGCAACACAACACTTTCATTCATGGCATGCCCCTCCTAGGAGGGAGCTCTAAGTCATTAGACATGCACTAACCACGTCCTTTGCACTGTTGGCTTTTGCCGACAGTCTGCACCCACGGTAGCGGGTGTTGCAGGACGCTATAGCAATCCATACAGTGCAACGCTGTTGGCATTGCTAACCCAACTATATGTATCAATGTCCCACCCCAATTGATTATAGCACACACCTCTCCTAGGAGGGGCTGTCCAAGCCATTAGGAAATTTGTCAGCCACAGGAGATCTGGCTTTCAGTGGCAGTGGGTGTTGCAGGACGCTGTAGCTGCCATTCTTCTCTTCTCATTTGGCTGCCAAGCCAAGCTTCTTGCCAGGTGAGACTGGGTTTTTACCATGTGTTGGGGGCCTACCTGTGGCCCATCAACACACACTGTTATGGGGCAAGGGTGGTCCCCATGTTGAGAATGGCAATGCATCAACCAGTCCTCATGCAATAACGAGGCTGGCAAAGGCTACACAATAGTGCACCAGCACCAATGCCGCACAATGATGACTCAGAGGAGAGCGAGCAGGAACACAACAATGACAAGGGCTCAGTTCAAGCTCACCTGTGTGTACATTCAACAGTGTGCACAGCGCAGACCAGGCCACCCATGCAACAATGAAGCTAGTGTAAGCTACATGAGGACATACCTCCCACCGACACAACCGCCACATGATGACAAGGGGAACAACTGGGGTCAAGATGATGACAAGAGATGCCCAGTCCAGGCACCTGTATGCACACTCAACAGTGAGCCTGCCCATCTATTCAATCTGGGCCCTGAGGCCTATGCACTGACCCACATCAACACAAGGCAACCAAACGACATACCCCAATGACCATGACAAGGAGGAAGAGGGGGCACAACAGCACACCATTGCCACAACCAAGATGAGGACAGCAATGTAGCCATGGCACGCTGACCAGTGCTACTGGCATGGGATCAATGAGAGGGCATAACACCTGCCACCACGGTGGCAAACACAAAGGATGACACAATGGTATGGCGTACCCTCTACCACAACCACAAAAACAGCATCGGTAATGAGGGGGTAGCAACAAGGCCAGTGAGGACAGCACAACACAGGGGGCGACAAAATCACAGTGAGTAGGAAATAAGCAGAGAAGGTGAGCGGCGGGAACGAGGTCACATATATGAGCCATGGTATTGCAGTTGGTACATAGTGAGTAATAGCGTCGGGGTTGCCAAATGTGACAAAGAGGGCAGCACCATGGCAGGAACAATGGCGTGGAAACAACCGGGGATTGCCTTTTTTGGACACAAGAAAAAAGAGCACAATTCCCCATTAGTTTCGCATGGTGCTGTAAGTTGACCAGATATAAACAGCTTGTCACTGTCATCCTTGTGTGCTCCTCACTGGGTTGTGTAGTCATCAGGTTGGAATGTGAATGTTAATTTCAAGTGCGCAATTACAACATCGGAAATGAAAAATACACTTTGTAACAAGGTAACAAGACGAACAATTGATTTATACAGACGATGTCGGCTCAGTACCACCACCACTACTGGTGAAACCAGTGAAACGAGAGACAAAAGTGGAAATCAAAGTCAAAATCCCCCCCTGTGACCTCTCCAAAGAATGAACCCCAGTTTGCACCTCAGCTTGAGACCTCTCGAGCTTTCTCAAGCGATCATCTACCAACTGGAGTTGAGTGGAAATTCCACCCACTTGGGCCGTGACTGTATTGATGGCCCCTTGCATTAGGACAAATCCTTGTTCAATGTTCACCTGGACATCTCTGGTTTCTTTCCTTGCATCTTTTACCTCTCGACAAATGGACCTGATCTCTGAGCGTACTTCCTTCATCTGAGCATCTGTAGATATCATGTTTTGGTAGATGATGCCAGGCGTTAACTCCGCTTTGGAAGGGTGATGAGGGGTGAACATGAATGAGCATCTCCTCGATGTGACACTGCTTACCCCCAGCTTCTTGGGCATGTTTGACCCCAAAGGTATCGGTAGAGGCGTCTGATGCCAAAGAATGGTGCTGGAAGACTTCACAGTCCGAGTAATGAGCATCATATTCCGATTGTTGACACACACATTACCTTGAGTCTCAGGCATGGCAAATCGTGCACTGTTCACAATACAATTTGTGGTGTCGGTCCTTAAATCGGAGTTCGACATGCCCACATTATGACATGCAAGCGGAGCGTTCCGACGTGCTACAGTAACAGGGGTGGATATGTATGCCGCCACACTGCGCGACGATGACGAGGGCGAACTACCACTGCCATCACGACGACGGTGAATGCTATGAAACACAACGGCGCATTACTACCACACAGAGCCGGCGTGACGAGGGTGTAGTCTACTAGTGGCGAAACGACATGCCTACCACCTTGGCGATGACAGCAACATGGCGGGAGGCAGCGCTCCGCCCGTCATGACTCGCCACCACGCAACGACATGGAGGGTGAGGACTGCACAACAGCGCGCCGCCACTCCACCATGACGATGAGGGGGCGAAGGGGCGGGGTACGACACGCTCCCCATTACCGTGATGAAGAGGACAGCGGGTGGGACGATAAGGTAGCGCAACTGCGTGCTGACACCGCCGCCGCGAAAACGGCAAGAGCGACGAGGCAGCACGGTCACGCGCCCATCACCACCAGGACGGCGAGGGGGCGCTACCGCGCCCATAACACGGCGATGGCTGCCCTCCAGCCACAACCCCAACGGCGTGGATAGCGAGGGAGCGCAATGGCACCACGCGCACCACGACGAGGAAGATGGGGCGCCGCAAACGCGCATCCATCGTGCCGTAGAGGTAAGGTCAAGATGATGCCCACTGACCACCCGCGACGAAGCGGCAAGGGGGCGTATCCCATACCCCCGTAACCCCCCACGGCAACGATGACGGGGCGGCTACCGCGCTCCACCGCAATGACGACAACGAGGGCAGAGGCGTGCCACGGCACGCCCCCCACCACGTTGACGACGACGCGCAATGGCGGCGCATTGTCACAAGTGACAGCGGCGGGAGTGAGGAGTCCCATGGGTTGACCCACCACAGGTTAGTACCCACGGACCCATGTATGGTACCCGCGACTTGTGAGACCGCGAGTTGGCGGGTGCAGGTATTAAGCAGGTATGGGTACAGGTTGAACCTTTGATACCCCTTGGGGTTACCTGTGTCCATCTCTACATTCCTTGTCTAGACAACTTGCAGCTTTGATTCCAATTTGAGGAAATGTTGGTGTGTGCGTCATGTAGAAACATGTTGATCTGTAAATGATATGGTGTCTGCCTTTGATCTCATGCCAGCTTCGTGTCAGTTGTATGTGGTTGACCTGCCAAATAGTAATGCACCAAATTTCTGTGGGCCCAGGACTTGCGCGAAGGGCCGTGCTATGTCCCCAGACGTTTTGGTCATCGGAGTATTCCGAAGCCCCAAGGGGGACGACCAAAAACGGATGGTACCGAGACTAGGCAACAAGCCTTGCTTACGAGAACTCGTTTGTTGACGTTTTACGATCAGGTGTGACGGATCGAGTATTGCGTACGTAACAAGATCCAGTTTGTTGATGTTTACGATCTGCAGAACAGTTCCCACAATTTGTTTCACTAGGCTCTGCTTCGCAGAGCGGAACCTTGCGCCGGGTGACGGGGTTCGAAATAGAGCAGGCACAAAATTTACAGTGCTAGCAGTGTAGCACCACAATTCAACTCCGAGATTCGTGAATGAGCATGGCTTACATAAGTTGTTCCGGCGATGTGACTTTTGCGACAAACAGACCGGAAATGTGCCTTTTCAGACAATTGATTTGTCGTTGTTTACGATCTGCAGCCGAAGTGAGTCATGGAAATGGCTGCGCAAGGTAACACACAACACACACATCACACATCATCCAATCCTCCTTGTAGCATGGCCGATCAAGCAGAACGCAAAGAACCAATCACTGTATTTCGGATTCCATCAGACGGCTACGAGATGCTCGTCCCCGACTATGAGGACTGGCTTACCCATGCCATTTGGTATGGCATCCCTGAAGTCGGCGAATATAAACATCCGACTGGGACAAAATACACACGGTGCCGTATTCTGGTGCAAAGAACAGGAGCGGGTGGCCATTTGCAACCCATAGGATTTCTGCCCCTTCCTCTCAGGTATAAGGAAGGATGGACCCATCTTACTTACTCCGTTGCCTACTGGATGGCTGCCTGGAACTTTTGGCGGGAGCTACTAGAACGCACAGAGAAAAAAGCATCGAAACTCGCACGACTTGCAAAGGAGAGCATCAGCAAGACAGGGGCTCGATTTTGGCAAAGCCTGCTCACTAGACGTCTCGTCGTCGAGGAACTGTTGGACCATAGGTTCTCTGCCTCTGCAGACGATGAACTTCGCATCTTTGATGAATATCTGATACGAAACCGGTATGACTTGCTATGGGTCAACATAAACGACATCCCGCAGGGAAAACGGCGGCTGCTCAGAGCCAGTCCAGTACATGACCGTAATGCTGTCATCTTCAGTAAGTACAACTTTATTTTAAACTTCTAGTAATAAAATTATTTACAGACCTCCGACGCACCACCCTAAATATCCCATCTGAGATGCTCCCTCCCGAGGTAGAAGACAAGGGACATACATGGATGTGGGGAAAAATCAATCACTTCCCGGTGACCAAGTATTTCGAGAACGAAGTGTCAAATTTAACTCGCTTTTACAACTCAAAGGGTCTGCGTGAGCAGTGGGAGGAACCTCAGCTCAACGGCATCCCAGGACAACCTTCTCCCACTTGGGATGAAGCACAGGACCCTGTTGTGAAATTCCTATCAGCAAATGACAACAAGTTCTTTAATTTCCCGTAGGTTTAAATTGTCTATTTTTAAGATCATTTATCAAACGAAATCCAGGCGTAAAAAGCCAGCATCATCTAATAAGCGTCGGAAGATAATGAATCCCGATGCCAGCAACAAACATAAGCAGCAAACAACATCAGGGCAACCGAAACAAGCAGCGGCCAATGAGGATGTTGCACGGTGAGTTGTACTAGCATTGAGCGGAACATTTGAGTCATAGCAAGTAGTCCTGCCGAAAACGACCCCAGTGCCATGCAAATTGACACATTGCCCCTTGAAGAAAGTGCAGCAATTCGGTAAGACACCTTTACATCTAAATACACTGTGGTGAGATAAATTTTAAGTTCGGGTCAAGTTGGCATCATCGACAATGCAGCAACAAGAGATATCATTCATCGCTTTCTGGACACTGACGGTGTAACGCTAGCCGATGCACACAGGCTTCTCGAAATAGAGTTAAATGCCTCATATGACGCCAGCGAGTGGGGGAAGTTGTTGTCCAGTGTGGACAGTGCACCTGGAGAGGAGCCACAGATGACGATTCAAGAGGCATTTAAACACTTTTCGGAGCCCCTAAGGAACATTGCAGACACTGACGGAAACACCAGTATTCAAACCATTGCAGGTTCTGGTGAAGACACCGATGCAGTTGCTGGTGCAGCAACCAAAGTTGACGCCGCTCCAGACGGCAGTGTAAGACCTGGCATTATGACTGCGTCAGAGATGGGGGCAGGTGCCAAGGCAATTGACGGTGGAGGAACCGGGGTTGGGGACAGTGGCGTAAATCCTGCGCCCATTACTGTGCCAGAGGCTGGGGTAATCACTACCGAAGGCACGAATTCGACTTACGACCAGATAATGGACTCTTGGCGGTCATTGCACAGACAAACTAATTTTAGTCCAGATGACTTGTAATCTGACATCTTTCTTTCGTCGCACTTTGATGCCCATATGTATTTTTCTTTCTGAAGTCATAATTGCATTGTGATTAAAATTCAGCCATAACATAAAACAGTATGTGTTGATGGGCCACAGGTAGGCCCCCCCAACACATGGTAAAAACCCAGTCTCGCCTGGCAAGAAGTTTGGCTTGGCAGCCAAATCTGAGTGTGAAAAAGAATAAAATGAAAAGAGAAGAGAAGAGAAGAATGGTGGCTACAGTGTCCTGCAACACCCATAGCACCAGATCCTGTGAGGTCAACAAATTTCCTAAGCTTTAGAGCAGTTGGATAGGTAGGAAGGGAACGCACTTCAGTTAGGGTGGGACAAAAGGAGGATCCCTGCATGATAGACAGTGCTTCAAAGATGGTTATAGGATGGAGGCAGCCCAACAGCGTTGCACTGTATGGGTTGCTAGTGTCCCGCAACACCCACTACCATGGGTGCAGACTGCCAGCGTAAGCAAACAGTGCGAAAGACACGTGCCGCGCATCCGATGGCTCAGAAAGGCCTTCCTAGGAAGGGAGCGCAATATAGTTAGGGGGGACGAAAAGAGGATCCCACATGATCAATGACATTTCAATGAGATGGATATGGGATGGAGGCAGCCCAACAGCGTTGCACTGTATGGGTTGCTAGTGTCCCGCAACACCCACTACCATGGGTGCAGACTGCCAGCATAAGCCAACAGCGCGAAAGACACGTGGCGCACGTCCGATGGCTCGGACAACCCCTCCTGGGAGGGGGGTGTGCTATAATTGGGGTGGGCTGCAACAATATATATAGTCAGGTCAGCAATGCCAACAGCGTTGCACTGTATGGGTTGCTATAGTGTCCCGCAACACCCGCTACCGCGGGTGCAGACTGTCAGCGAAAGCCAACAGTGCGAAAGACGTGTGGCGCGCGTCCAATGACTCAAGAGTTCCATCCTAGGATGGGCGCGCCGTGAATGAAGTGCATTAAGCGCAGATTTTCGGACTCATCCGCCGAAACGAACATTGGACAAACAGAGACAAACAGAGGCGCCACCTCAATTTGAAAGCAAGGAGTCTCCTACATCGTACGAATGACAATGTGGAGCTGGATCTGTCTGTCAGTAAGTCCATAGAATTCAATGTTTCCATGAGTGCGGTACAAAGCAATCATCGAAACTATCGGGCCGACGTGACACGCACAACCTATATGCAACGTGTACTGAAGGTAGGATGGCACCGAATGCACCGGTCAAGCCAGCAGCGGGTTATAGGTATTTGTCTGACATCCGCTGGTATGGGACTCACCA